>JARPMJ010006546.1:0-51548 GCA_033366665.1 Phoxinus dragarum
GGCGGAAAAACAGAAGATATTAAAGTAAGATGTGCCCTGTGAAAGCCAACTGCTTCTTCCTTGAGCCTTGAGTCTTTAGACAGTCAGAAGCCCTTAAATTGAAAGTGATCCCTGTGATCTGCTGTACAATTGTGACTAAACTAAACCTAGTTTTTCAGTGGCTTAAAGCTATCTTGTCCACATGAGCTGTAGTCAAGAGACAATTTGACACTGATAAAATGGAGCATTTTAACATTGCACCGTAACATTAATCTGTTTCACCTTAGCGTATCTTCCTGGATTAAATGATGGCTTTCATCATTAACAATACTGATGAAGGGCATTTACTTTTATGTTCTCTGCGCCTGTTGTTTTCCTGTTGATCCTTTCACTGTAAAACAAACAAAAAAATGTATACCTCTTCAACCCCAAAATGTCTAGTGACTGGTCACATCAAATATTTTCAATTGGCCTAATTTTATTTCTGTGAATTGAATTTTGTCAATTGTGACAATAGCTTGTTAACATGGGCTCAATCATGAATAATATGTTGAGCCAATGAAAACATGTTGTTTACCAAAACGTGTTGTTGGTCCAATTACATTAAAAAATACCTTATCTCATTGGGAGATGCGAGGGTCCATGCTTCTACCGTTGGAGCAAATGTAACAGCTAAGGAAAAACACTGAGTACATTCAAGAAGTCTCCTACCTACACAACAGGATGTCTTGATCTGGTGAAGAATATTTCAAAAGCGGCACTGCATATAGGTTAAAAACCTGCAAAACAACCTAACCCTAACATTAATAACAAAGTTCCCCTGCATCACATCTGGCAAGTGACTTTATTATACAATTACAGTCATTTTACCACAGGGAGAAGCAGAGTAAAACACTGTTACACACTGCCTCTTGTGGATTATTGCTTTTATAAAACTGTTACAATTGCAATGATACAAAACATCAATGTTAAATAACACTACTAATATTAATCAGAATGAGCAATTATTCTGCCTATACTATATAACTATACTAGTAATACTACTAATTCATAATTCATAAAGTAATACTAGTCATTAGTCTAACTGTAGGTGATTTCTGGTTGCTAAGTGACAGAATATAACATTTAATTCAATAAAATATATAGAGTATAATATATATATATAGTATAATATAACATTTGTATTATACTACTGATTTAAATGTTATTCATTCAATAAGAATATAGCATCAGAACTATGTGTGCATATTGCATATTATTTTTGCATTCGACCTTACTGGTTTTCTACCTTGTTATTAGCGATAGCCACCATGGTCAATACATGTTTTTTTTTCTTTGTGGTTCATGAGCATGTTAACAAGAAAAGATCACCTTGCAGTCATGTTTTTTCATTGAGTCGATGGGAAGGCTATAAATTGCAAGGAGCTGTGGGGCTGCTTGTATGTCGATGGTGAGTGTACAAACTGATCACGGTTCCTTCAGGGTCACGAACACGCGATGGGAAATCTATGGCTATGGATTTACCATTAGGGCAGGTCAGCGGGTCATGTTGTTGATTATTGTTCCCGGCCTTTTCTTCCTCCCCTACTGTTTATATTTACTAATTATAATTGCTTTCCTATATGCATTCACTCGTGAATTTCACTCTTTTTTTTTCTTACTAACATGCAAACTGCACAACAGGGTTTGTATGACTACTCATTTTTTTCAACTAGTCGATCTACTAGTGTGTGAGTCAGTGTTTACATTTTGTAAATGACACACTGTGCAGCATCAGTGGTCTGACTGCCAGCTGGAAAGTGTGTACAACACAGCTGAGAAACAAGGCTTGCATATCTCACAAAAACAGACATGCCACACATACTTGTATTATCTGTCAGCCTCTCTGTGTTTCATGGGTGTCATTATTTGACTAATATGTGAATTGTTCAAGGCAAGCACACTTAGATCATTTTAGAAACTCATTGTGTGTTTAACTTACAAAATGCTCTGTCAATTTAACATGGTTTTATGTGGCCATTACAGGTTACTTACCATATGAAACAAGTGACACACAAAACCAGTTGCAGTTCTGACTAGCTGGCCCAAGCTCAGTGGCCTTCCAAATAAACGATGGACTGATGTGATAAGTACATGTATATGCTCTGAACTTGCCTCATTTTGTACACGTGGTTCTATGGATATGCAAATTAGCCCCCGTCCCCACTCTATCGCACCAGCTCAGAGATCCACTCGTTGGTGATCACACATTGACGTGATTGGTTACAAGGTAGTTTGTGACTTCAGAAAAAACAGCAATTTAAAACCTCGTTTTTGAGACTGTCTTTGGTACTCCGCAACGGTGTTGACATGAATTTGCACATGGTTTGACTAAAAGCATATTAAAAACCACATAGACATATAAACAACATTAAAAGCTTGATTTTTACCACAGGGGGCATGGGCGGCAAAGCAGAAGGGGTGTGCTTCCTCCATACTTGTCTCATACGGTGCATCAAGAATAGTGGTTTGCAGTCCTTATCCTGGGAATCCACAGCACATTTTATGTCTTTCTTATTTGATAACTAACATCAGTTAATGGAGCTCTTTACCAACGAGCTGACGATCTGAATCCGTTGTGTTAAATAAGGAGGACGAACATGTGCAGTTCTGTGGGTCCCCAGTGTTCCAGTTAATGTTTATTTCCTTCCCCTGCTAACTTCCCTCTGTCTCATGTATTCTGTCTCATGTATTCTGATGTACATCACTGCCTACGTTGCACAAGTGACCACCACTGGCGGGAACCCTTGAAATGGGTTGGAAAAAAATGCCCTATGGAAACAGCAATCTATGGCACATGGCTGGATAATCACAGAAGTGTGTAGTACTTTAATAGTATTTATAGCTCCTAATTTAATAAAACAGCGTGTTACTGTGAAAAATTATTATCTCAAAATGCATGTCTGCATATATCACGCTAATATCACGTGCCAGTGATTAACATTGGCACGCGTGCCATGTTGCCAACCCCTGTCCTTGCAATCTGCTATGGTGCTGATTTATTATCTACACTTTATTTTCCTTTTGTTATATGCACCATCAAAACCTCAATGTCTTTATCTGAAAGCTGAAAACCCAGCATTTGTGATACTCACACAGTTCAGATACTGTACACTTGCTCTTTACCTAAAAGCTAAACACAGAGGAACTCCACTTCAGCCTTAAGTTTTCCCTCCCTCTTTGGTTTCAAAGCATGTTTGATTGTATGCTTTAAAAGGGTAGGAGAAGATTTAGAGGGCTAATCCTTGCACCTTTCCACTATAATTTGAAGCAAATACCAGTAAACAATGTCTCTTCCACCCACCATGCTGGGAAGGAAGGTTTTAAGATGTCTTCCTTTTTTGTTTCGTTTCTTTTGGGCCATGAAATGCCGATTGTTGAGAATCATTTAAAAGCAGATTGGTTTGAGTGCTAAGCATTTAAAGAGTCCCAAAATAGAAACTCTTTTCTTGCTCCAACTCTCTCTGTCTCTTCCTCTTCCCACCTCTCCTCTCAAACTTGATGGCTCCTTTATTTTATATGTTTGTATTCCCTCAGAAGCAGCGTCAGTGGTTGATGGGTTGACATGGGTGCATCTGCCTGCTGTACGGTTGCCCAAGTGTGAGTAAGGAAGCATGTTGTCTTCCATTACATGTTGTGCCCCGAGCGAAAAACTGACATGTGAAGTTGGAAAGCTGTGGGGTAGAACTTCACTGTAAACACCTCTCTTCCACTTGTCAGTAATGTAAGGTTTGTGTCTGCATGAGACGACAGAAGCTTTATTTCTTCAAAAAGGCTTAAGCCTGAAAAACACTGCTGTTGTTTGTGTTTGCTTATATCTATAAACTTTTAGATGCTTGCACTTGTTTGATGGCTTCTTGTCAACCAGGGAACATGCTTTTTGGTATGTCTGTTAAGTGTTGTCGGTCGAGTGTTTAGTGAAGACTTTAGTTTACCTGTATCATTATCATGCCTTTATAAAGGGAGTCTTACTACAGGCATGGTCTCTGTTCATCTTTCTCTCTCTCTCTGGATAACATATAGCTCCACAAGCTGCCTAATATGCCGTTTGGTCAGTGAAGGATTGTTGTAATGGGGGTGAAGGCCAAGCTAGCTTGCCGTGATTGAGAGATCAGCTTTGGCTGGCAGAGGATGACAAGATTACCACTCTCAACATCTGTTTATTACAGGATGGGCCGAATGATAAAACAAATATCACTGCATGTGTTTTTAAACAGCCTGAAGTTTAGCAGGGATATAGGGATTTATGGGTAATCGATAAGCACGGCTGTAGGAAGTGTCACACAAGGCAAATGCAGGGAAAGTAAACACAATAAAGAGCCTGAAGATGAAGGGGTCGTGTCAAACGGAGCTCAGAATACCACAGTGGTTCATCTATTTCTGAATGTTTGTTTGGTCTAGCCTGCTCTGCGGGGCTGGAGAACAAGAGGAGATTGTCTATAAACAAGTAAGAAGAGAGTCAGGAGCAAAGCGGGGGCGAACAATCTGCTTGCAGGCTCGGCTCCAGCACATGGTGGGTGCGCTCAGATGGAAGAGGCAGAGGATGACAGAGCAAGGAGCTCTGGTGGCGGCAGTCTCCATATGGCAACTGTGGCCCGTTAGCCGGTCAGCAGGCCATAGCGCTTCTGGGGTCCAGGGCTGCCCCGCTTGCCTGGTGTGGGCACACAGAACAGAGGAGGACAGCTGGAGTGGGCACGAGGCTCGAGGACAGATTTGGGGGCGGGCGAGAGGTGCCAGCTCTGAGCTCGGTGGGGAGTGGCGGGAGATGGCTGGCAGGCACAGAACAAGCATATGGAGGGCAGGTTGGTACTTTGACTGGCGCTGTGGCACACACCTGCAGTGTGTGAGAAGCAGCTCAGAAGTCGCCCCACCCCTCCACTCAGACCCCGTTTTAGCCCCTCTTCTTTACCCATAACCCCCTAATTCTGTTCCTGGCCCACCAGCACAGCTCACAGCCAGAGGGGAAGTGTGCTTTCTCAGCAGGGAGCAGTGCTCCACCATGCTGGCTCTTTCTCATGTACACGATTTCTCCTCCCTCTAGAGTCTGTTCATTATCTGCAATGTACATTGAATTCATCTGAATGTGGATTACTGGAGCTTTACTGTTGATGCAACTGAACTGTTGACACAGTGCGCTAACAACAGACCAGAGCACACGTCATGTGTCATGTCACCACCTCTCTCTCTCTGCTTCTGTAAAGATAATGTATAGTTCTAGAAAACAGCAAGGTCATTTTAGGTGCTGTTCTCCAATTAGTGTATTCATTATTCCCCCTTGAGTACTGGACTGAAAGCTGTGATTTAATGAGGCGCATGTTGTGTTGTAATGCACCAGAGTAGTGCAGAGGGTTTAATCCTGTCCGTACAGTGGTAATCTACAGTGCTGCAGTCCTCTGTGGTACAAGGAACAGGAACAAAAAATTACACTGGCAGTGTCTTCTCAAACAAACATAATAAAGTGAAAGTACCTAAATAAATAAAGTTGGTATCACTTTACAATAAGGTTCATTAGTTAACATTACTTATTAACTAAACTAACATGAACTAAACATGAACCATGAGCGATCCATTTGTTACTGTATTTTGTTAATCTTTGTTAATAAAAATACAGCTGTTCATTGTTAGTTCACAGTGCATTAACTAATGTTATTACACGGCTCTGTGGAATACTTGATTCTGATTGGTCAATCACGCCATCCAGCGGTATGTTATTCCCGATAACAACCGCTGAAAACAGAAACACAAGGCTCATCCGAGTCAGCAGCGCTATGCAGCTTGCTAGGAACGTTTTTTCTTCGTGGAAGTTTTGCTTTTGGTGAGCTAATAAAATATAAAAACTCTATTTAATTATGTTATTTAATTATTCCATCCAGTATCGTGGACTCGCTCTCTCGTTTCATACAAACGCAGCTGCTGCCATTTTGTGACTATTGTTTTGTACACTGTTGGATTATAGGATAACAAACAGGTACGATTTTAAAACAGTTTAATCTGAAATATATATCTCTTATCTCCATAATTATTTTAAGCGAAATGCTGTGTAATAAGTGGTATGACTGTATACCGTATCCCTTAAATGTCAGTCTAGTTTGAACTTTCAACTGATCTCTCCGTGGAAGCTTTGCGTTTAAAAGAGTTATAAAATATTTACACTTAGATGAATATTTTGTGTATAATTATAGTTGTAGCAGTGTAATAAGCGGGATAATGTACATCGAGCTGGTTGTTATCTGAGAATAAACCCTCTTCAGGCTGATGGAAGACCCTTCCGCTTTGTGCCGGGACCTCATCGCCCTGTCAGGGGTTTATTCTCAGATAACAACCGGCTGGATTTATAATATCCCTTACTTAACATGATTTTAATAAAGTATTAGTAAATGGTGAAATAAACATGAACAAATATTAATAAATTCAGTATGTAAACTAATGTAGTTACCTAATGTTAACTAACGAACCTTATTGTAAAGTGTTACCATAAAGTTAAAGTTAAATCTCTATCTTAGATAGAACTGCTCTATCTTAATCTTATAATTAATTAAAAGATGGAATATACCAACAGAGACAATTAATTGGACTGTAATGAGCTGGTAATTGCCTTTTGTCAATTGCCAATGGATCGAGTTCACAAAACTTTATACGGCTTATCATGTGACATACTTTTAAGATTTCGTAATGACAGTTATGGTGCTACCATGTAATGATTTTTTTTGTTGAATGTTAACAACTCTATTTAATTGCATTATAAAGAGAGAATATAGCTTATGTCTATTATGATTTTTTTGTTTCAGAGAAAAAGTCAAACAGGTTTGAAACAGCATGATAATATATTGGACCAGAATTACGAACTATCCCTTTAACCCTTTAGAACCTGAAGCTAAAATAGGTGTTTTTAACATACAGGTGAAACTCGAAAAAATTAGAATATCGTGCAAAAGTTCATTTATTTCAGTACTTCAACTTAAAAGGTGAAACTAATATATTAGAATAGACTCGTTACATGCAAAGTGAGATATTTCAAGCCTTTATTTATAATTTTGATTATTATGGCTTATACTGTAGCTATGAAAACATTCACAATATTTTGAATTTTGAATTTGGGTTTTTCAAAAGCTGAATTACTGAAATAAATGAACTTTTGCACGATATTTAAATTGTTCGAGTTTCACCTGTGTATAGTGTGTATATATATATATAGATATATATATTTTTTTTTTTTTTGTAAAATTGTAAAACAATGTGCTATCTTCTAGTGCAAGGTGTATTATTTTCTTTAAAAAAAAAAGGCTTTCGATAAATTACAGTTATTGGCCATTACTGTGTGTGGTGAGTTTGTAAATAGAATTTAAATACACTAAAAAAAAACCGTCTCTTCTGCTGTCTACTCCTTCATTTCTTTATTTTATTATTTTATGCAATACAAAACCCTCTAACCTGCTGCGCTCCATATCTCTCTGTTCAAATCCTTCCTTCCCGCTCTGCCAGAAAGCTGCTTTCATTTGCTGAAGGAAAGCATGAAATTACCGTAATAAGCCGTATATTGCAGAAAATGTTAATTGTTTTGATAGTGCAAACGGTTGAAGAGTTACGGTAACATGAATACAGCTTCGTTGGATGTGTCGGCGACGACACAGCCGCTTTAAAAGGGATAATGAGTGAAAGAAAAAAGAAGGGACTACAATTACTGTAAAAGAAGAACATTCTGTATTTATAGTTGTTATTAGATTGAATCTTTTCAGATTGGGCTGTCTGAAAGGTCAAGATAATCGATGACATTAATTAGGCACTGAGAGAGGGTCATTGTGCCTGCCGAGAGCAATTCTCATATCCAGATGGTGGGTAGATGACACCAGAAGAGATTGCTACATGGATGCTGTTCACCCGAGCCACTAAAGGACGAAGGGAGCAGGTGCTAGAGACAGGTTCAGCATGCTCACAGGTCCGTGATTGGCTAGGCCACCTGTCCGTCCAAGTCCTGTGTGCCAGGCCCAGTATGAAATGAGCAGCACCCTGCCGGTGCCCCTCCAAACAAGCAGATGTTGCTGTGGGACATACAGCAGCGTGCGAGGGTTCCATGTGTTAGCCGACCGCTCTTCCACAGATGTAAGAAGCCAAAGGCCAGTGGCCCCGTTAAGCCCCTGTCAGGCCAGGTTTGTTCCAACTGATCTGCTGGCTGTTGGGGTTACGACACGGCGTCTCCTCTCAAATGTACACAACACACAACCATGTAGATCTTTGCCGTAAATACAAGAAAATGAAAAGCACATTAAGATGTGTTCAGGTTTGAATGTTCCAGAGTGATATGATCTTGTTAGTTATAGCGTGCTTTATGACCTGAGATGCTGGTTTTTGTGCTGATAGCAGATGTTAATGGCTGTAAGACGGAAAGAGGCTGGCAGTAAAATTTGATGGAGCTAATTCCTCCCTCCCGTGTGGACAGACCTCACACCACTCTTCTCTTCGGCTCTCACCACCATCTGTGCACACACACGCAAACACATACACACCAATCATCCACAGCGTGAGGTTTGCTCTTCCGGCTTTTGTGTGAGTAGGCAGTTATCTCTGATCAGGTTTATGACAGCCGTATCCTTTTAGCGATCACCTCTTGACTTTTCTCCTTTCCATTTGAGCATTTTTCTTTTGTCTCTTGACAGCTCCTTTTTCTTTTTTGCTCTAAATTTTTCTCTAATTCATTTGAAGGGCATGCACTTTACCTTCAGCTGCGTAAAAACATCAGAAGTCATCTGTGACAAACAGTTCTTTAGCCATTTATATCACAAAATGAGACCCTTAACTTGTCCTCGGCTTCCTCGGCAGGCCCTAGTCTTTTCATGGTTACTGTAAAAAACTCTTTATCTTCCTAACTGCATCAACACAACAGTCCCAAAGAGGTTGTTCAAGGTCCTACCACCTGACTGCTGTTTAACCTCTGGGAATTCTCACACATTAAAACTCAGGTTTAATTGCTTAATTATATGTAGATTATTCTATGGTCACTCACAGACCAACACAACTGGTTCCGTTTCAATTCATGAAGTGGATTTTGAATTGAACTGGCCATACCCCCTACGCAACGCTGACTTTGAATTTCACATGCAGTCACTCAACAGAGGAATGTCACTAGTCCAGCTTAGTCATGACATAATAACATCATCAATTTTGATTGGTTATGCTTATTGTTTTCCTGTTTTGTAGAATATTTGTTCCTCAACCCAGACTACGATACTGTAAAAATAACAGCCATCAAAACAGAAATTTTGCTATAAAGCACCACAAAATGTTGAGCAGAAAATACAGAAAATGTAATACACATACATTTTGACATTAGAATATATACTCTAATCCTAACCCTAACTCTATGTATGATAACTTGTTTAATTCATTCAGATTTTTTTAAATTAGAATTTTATTAAAATGTATATTTCTGCATTGTTCTTGCTACTGTAACGGTTTGCCGGAGGCATGGAGTAAACATATGCAGGATAAACAGAGGTAACAAGAAGAAGAATATTTCAAAAGCAAAATGATACAGCTTAACTTAAAGATGGCTGCATTTAAACAAAAACTAACCATGAACTGAAAGTTCATGAGTTGAAAATATAGAGACTTATGTGCCCTTCAAGTGCAGTCAGATATATCGTAATTTGGAGCGCATGAACGACCAAGCAAAGTCAACAAGTGGGAAACTCGAAATTTCTAGATGATACACAAATAAAATAAAATCACACCCGTGCAAAGTGATTTTAACGCAACTGACTTCGTAATTGAAACTTGCCAACTTCTAATTACGAACTTCCCAAGAGGACTGGAATGCACCAACAGATACAAAGGAACTAAATGTTGGAGTTATAAATGCTGCACAATGTTGGCCTTAAATTATGCCCAATGCTTGTATTCGTTCTTTAAATGGTAACCCCCAGTCTGGCCCATTCTATATCGGCAGTTTACGTCCTGAATTCTCTGTTTACATTCTTGCCCCATATGATGGAATGCATTCAATTACACTCACATTAAAAACACATACAGCTATTGGTCACACAACCTGGAAAAGTGGCTTTCTTAAGTCATTTCTTGATTCTGGTGCTGATTGGGCTAAGCAGCCGTGTCTGCCTTTATTACTGTTATTCATTAACCCATCTGCCTGTGGAATAATGTTAAACTGCTGTTTGAAGGAGTGAACAGTCAACCTTACCAAAGCCATAATTAGCACTCAATCCACCATGAAGTACAGGATATTGTGCTTCCAAGCCATTATGTGTAACATAATTATAGTCTTCTGTTTCTGCTAGTCAGTGATCTACTTCTCTCTCTTTTACACTGAATCACATACCCTTTAGAACAGGGCTCGGCAACCTATGGCACGCCTGCCAACACTGGCACACGGAGGGGTAATTGCTGGCACGTGAGCAAAAGTGAAATTCAGATAAAGTACCCCCCACCTGCATACAGATCTACATTTTGTAGATCTGTAATCATTCCTCATAGTAACACAGCTTGTTTTATTAAGTTAGGAGTTAAAAATACTATTAAAGTGCCATCACGCGCACACAAGTTACCGGCTGACAGCTTGTGTTGCTGTAAATAGTTAAAGCTATAAATTTCAACTAAGTATATAGAGTCCTTATTAAACATTCCACACACATCAAAATGACTGTGATGTATGCGGAAATTCCGTTCATGTGTACCTGATCACTGCATGTGTTTTCCCTGATCGGAGAGCTATCTTTGCTAAATGCCCTTTGAAAGAGAGTTTTTTTTTTTCACATTCCAGATGAAACTGGTCAAAATGCATCTGGTTGTTGAAGTCGCATGCTGTATGTAAATTAGTTGCGACGTTTTACAAAAACCAAGGGTATGGCATGATTCCTTCTGGTCATTCAACAACTACTTCGCCCAGAATAATTCCCTTTTTCTCTATTCCGCAAATGAAACTGAAATTTCAGTGTCACATCCTGAAGCTCAACACAGTCGTCTCCATTAAAAGTAGTGTTACTAAATTATTTTAGCAGTGCTGATGTTGTTCTCTCTCCAATTGCTGTCTTTGAACATGAAATTAGCTGATGATAAATAAATTGAAAAGCTTCATTTTATTGATCATCAGCTAATTTCAATGACGTTGAAAGTGCAAATGGAACAGTTTTGTAACAAAACGAATGAATGACCAGGTGTAAATAGGCCCATAGGAAATCTCTTAATCTGTAAAGGGATCCACTGGAGGCAAGTTTGTAGAGAGAACCCAAGTGCAGTTTATTACAAGAAGGATCAAACATGAAATAAAAACATGGCGTGGCATGAAAAACTCAAAATTAAGACATGAACAAGAACTTACAAACAGTAGTCTACAGGAAACAATACTTGACAAAGACACATGGCAAACATGATGACACAAGACAAGGGACACATGTGAACAATGAACAGATGATTAACCAATGACAAGACACAAATATAAAACATTTATGATAAATTATAAAATATTTAAGGTTCTGTATATGGGTTGTGGCACAGTGATTAATTCGGAAACGTATAAAAGGCACTTCATGACATAAAGGTTGCCGACCCCTGCTTTAGAAAAACACACTATGGTAAAACTATATAATACACACACACACACACAGACACACACACACACACACACACACACACACACACACACACACACACACACACACACACACACACACACACACACACACACACACACACACACCTACTACCTTGATGGTAATAAAAGTAAACAAACAAACAAACAAAATACAGTGGTATTATTTATTCATTTAAATATCATGCGATGTGAATAGGTTAATCAATCTGATCTGGAAAACATGAAATGACTCGTTTATTTCAATAAACACCTCAATTATTGTAACTTAATCAAAACAACAGTAGAAAATAGCAATGACAAATGAAAGCAGTAAAATGAACATGCATTTCAAAAGACCAGATTTGTGCAGAAGAGTTAGATTTCCCAACACTGTTCTTGATGAGCAAGTCTAGACAATGATCAAGTTTAGACCAGGTTGCAGATGAAATCTTCCCGTTACACACCTGATTTCCCTGCAGTGTCCATCTTTCTCTGTTCTGCCTCTGTCGTTCTTCACTAATGTGTAATTTCTCGCAGCGCCCTGCAGGCTTTAAAGGGGTTGCTAATTTCCAGTAAGAGGACAAGATGGAGTCATGAGATAAGTGGAGAACAGACGCTTGCGCTAATGCCACAAACATAATATCTACACCCTTTCTTATCTCGCTGCTTTCATGGAAGCATTTCAGTTCACTCTTGAGGTCGAAATTTACTTGATTTTCTTTATTAATACCTATTTTTATTACACCAAAATCTTTGTCTTCATAATCTTTCATCAAAATGGAACAACTTTCTCTGCCTCTGAAATCATTTTCTTTTTCTTGCTTGTTTGGATTGATGGGTTGTAACAAGCCCCGTCCTACATTGTTTACTGGTGAATAATCAGAAACGCCTTACATAAGTGGATGCCATTTCTTGTCTTTGATATCAGTTTGGGGGCAAATAAGCAGAAAATAGATCATATTTTATCTGAAACATGTTTAGATAAAACTGTAATGCTGTCAGACTGCACAGCCTGAGGAACAAGCACTAATGTTCTCCTGGTAAAGTAAGACGTCAGTAAAAAACAACATGTCAGGGTCATGTGCTGGAGGGTGTGGAGGCAGGAATGTTGAAACCGTGATGGATTATATGCTTATAGTACGAGGAGACCTCAATACATTAGTGCAGTTTGGCGGCTTAGAGCTGCGGGTCAGCGGACGGGCGGGTGAGAGGGAAGAAAACACTGAGGACATCATTCCACCGCTGGTTAAACAACAGGCATTGCCAAGGAAAACATAGGGCGAGAGAGAGACGGGTGGTTTTGTTAAGCATGATAAATAACATCAGAGTCGGCAACTAAATGGAAATCAATGTGATTAGTCCATTAGTGAGAGCTTGAACTCGTAGGTTTTTCTCTTGCATGGTCTCTTCCTGTCTCTCCGCCCTCTTCCATTAGGAACTTATCAACCACAAGACATCTTTACTACTTTGCCCGGAATAATTCCCTTTTTCTCTATTACCTCTGCCTGTTTCTCTGGAATTCTTCTTCATTCTCCACTTTATATTATGACTCTTCCTCACTGCCACCTCCTGATTATGTGCCAATAATATTTATTACCATTTCCTTCACTGAATTGCTAACTGATAAGACTGCACATGGTGTTTTTTAAGGCTTTTACTCAAATTTATGCATAGACAGATGTAATATATCTATGCTTAAATGATTTCTGCATTGTACAAAACAAAATCAATATTTTAGCGAATATACGGTAGCTAAATATTGTGCTGTGCTGGCCGTGATCAATTTTAATCTACGTACATGAATCTGTGTGTAGGATTCAGTGGACCTGGGAACCCTACTGAAGCACTGCTTCCTGTATTATTGATTTTAATGGAGCAATGATTGATGTTCATTGGACAAGAGGCTCTACACATTGCATATTTGATCCTGACTAAATGCTGTGCTTAACTGGGAGTCTATTAGAGAGAGGCATGAGGGAAGAACCATTTGATTGATCAATGCACATTGAGCTTCCAATCAATGTGTTTCTGTAATTTCTGAAATCCTGGTTTCTCTTTATGATGATTCGGCGAGTCCTTTTAGGGGTGGGACTTCGCAGAAAAAATGTGACATTTTCATAAATTTTCACAATTTCACTGTTTACTTTTACAATAAGCTATTAGGGGCAACGTTTTGTCCAGGCTGCTTTTTCACTGTTGCACAGGGGTTTCCTGTCTGCCTGAGTGGATTGTGTTTGTTCATGGGAGATGATAATGGTATCGTTTTCAAAACTCGGTAAAAAAAAATGACCTAAAAGTTTTTCAAAAACTAGTACTACTAACAGAAACCTATTTCAAAGTTTGCATTCTCAGGACACTAAAACGCAGTTGTCATTTAAATGAATGGCCAGAACACATAAAACGTTGTCTGTTTTCAGTTAAAAATGGTGTTGTGTAAACGGACCCTAAATTAAAGTGCCCCTATTATGGTATTTTGAAAATGACCTTTCATGTAGTGTGTAACATAGCTCTAAGTGAATGAAACCATCCTGCAAATTTTTTAATCTGAAAGTACACAGTAAATAATGTTATTGTCTTTCGAGTAAGAGTCGACTCTGAGTCAATGAAATTAATCGTTTTTTCAAATTAGTCATAAGCCGTTTCGTTGTGACGTCACGGCGAAACATTAGCATATTGCCCGCCCACTTATTGCGCGCGCAGACACCAGGGAAAACTTGAACCTCAATTACTGCAGCTGATTCCTGTGGACATTGGACAGCATCATGTCGAGGAGATGCTGTGCTCTACAATGTAAAGGTGAAGCCAGTTTTTTTTTTTTTCACTGGCCAAGGACTAGCATGTGAAGAATCAGTGGTTAAAATTAATCTTTACCATGATATCACAGCAGTACAATCCTAAACTTTTGCTGTGTTCCCTTTATTTTACTGACGACTGCTTCTCAAATCTCGGAGTTCAATGCAGGATTCGCAAACCGCTTGCTCTTGAAAGATGTTGTTCAAAATACTTAGTTTTGAGTTTTATATTGTGTAGGTCTCCTGCTAACTGGCTAACTCACATTATTACTGTCTTTCTAAAATACTTCTGCTAATCAGTTGTGGACCACTATTACCTAAAACTATGTCTATTAATGCAGATTGTCTGTCGTTCTCACTACTTTGAGGAAAGATTAAGCATGGAGGAAGATTTGTTTACCAGCGTTTGTTACATTCATGCTAGAGCTCGGCTAATGTGCACTGTTATTGATACAGTTTCCACATGTTCACCACAACAAATTAGAAACATACTCTGTAAATAAATAAGTAACTTACAAATAAAATAATTGGTTTGTTGATGGACATGCACTTGTTAATGCTGA
Source organism: Phoxinus dragarum (assembly GCA_033366665.1). Lineage (NCBI taxonomy): Eukaryota > Metazoa > Chordata > Actinopteri > Cypriniformes > Leuciscidae > Phoxinus > Phoxinus dragarum. The sequence continues at coordinate 14,955 of JARPMJ010006546.1, forward strand.
TGGTGAGGAATTACAGTTGCAACATCTCATAATGTACCTCAAACTGAGTAGTGTATCACTGAGAAACGTCCTGCTAGAGTCGTCCATGCGATGGAGGTTCGGGTTGAATGAATAGTTCTTCCAGTGTTTCATCATTGGACTCGCACTCGGATTGATATGACGGCGTCATTGTTCGTTACTGTGTTTAGTTAACGGTGTACAAAGCCTCAGGACAAGCAGAGCTGACGTTGTTATGGCAATGGGCGTTATTGTTTTCGACACGCGGTAGACCAATCACAACAGACTGAGCTGGCTTGCCAATCAGAGCAGAGTAGCTCGCGGAAAGGAGGGATTTAGAGAGATTGATTCATCTGACGAGTCGTTTGAGAATCATTGAAAATGTGGTGATGTGCAAATGTATATTATGATAAAATGAAACCGTTTTTTAACAAACCTGTTGTAGGAGACTCCATTAGGAAACTTTAAAATACCATAGGGGCACTTTAATAACTAGGCTAATGATTTTTACAGCAGAAATGAATCAATGCTGAATTTAAACTGCACAATGACTTTCTTCTAGAGCTGTTGTACAGCCAAAACACTATTTGTTGACTATTCAAGTGAAAATAACTCGCATATAATCCGCATGCCTTGTCTTTGTTTAGCACTAATTTGAACGTCTCTCATAATCCCCTATGTGTGAGTTATTCTGGTGGAGATTATGTAGTGGTATGTTGTAATTTGACAAATATTTGCTTTGGCCAAAACAGTTGCTTGGATCCAGATTGCCATCTGTTCTGTGGGCTGAGCGAGTGAGTGCTTTTACTCTATACACACATCACCTGATAAATGGAGAGGTTATGTATTTTTACTTTAGAGTAAAGTATTTTGGGAGTATATTGTAATACATTTTGAGAAACACTTCTGAGATACATTGCTGAGCTGTGGCCATTTATTTCTGTTTTAAATGCTATAATTTCCTCCATCAACACAAAAACACATACAGTACACGTACACACAAGCATTCAAAGAAAAAAACTGCTGAATGTTCATGCAGTTTTTTTCTAAGTAAATGGGTACTGGACAACAAAAAAATCCATACTATTGTTATGGCCTGGTCCAAAGACACGAAAGAGAGAATCAAAACAGTCAAAACATTTAATTATCAAAACAAAATCAGAATAATATCAAAGATGGGAGAACAAAAAACACATGAGAACCGACAAACTGAAAACTGACGGGTATAGACAAACAGGGAACTAAATAAGACACAGGTGAATATCATAGTTTATGGAAACAAACAAGGTCATAATAAGTCACTACGACAACTAAGGAGATAGGACCTACACAGAGGAAACAGGGACCAAATGAAACAGAATGTCCACCAACCTAAATGTCCACTAAACAGAACAAAATCCTAACAGCTATTGTCCAAGTCATAGTATAGCATTAAAATCTGCAACCAATTGCAACAGAATGCGTTTGAATTGAACTGAATTGAATTATTACACATGAGGTTTGAGATTCTACCGTATCCACTATGCTAATGACGGGCCAGTAATAATGGGAGCAGACAGATTTTGTGGTAAAACTTACTATCTGCATGATTAGAGTACAAGGTGAGAACTCCCTACTTGGACAGCTTCCAGGAACATTTCATATGCTTATGTGTGTCTTAAACATAGACATTACTTACATGTCCCTGCCAATTTTCGCCATATCCGAATTCATGACTCCTTTCAAGAGTAGCATGTTATGACTGATTTACAACTTTAGATGGAAGCATTTATATGCTGACCCACAATATCCCAGGGCTGACAGTGACAGAAGGAAAAAGTAATCAAATAAAATCACAATATAATACAATTCCTTTGATTACCGTTTGTAATCTGATATGTAATTTGTTGATCATAATGTAGTTTTGACTTGGAAATGAATAAATGCTCTACTAAAACTCAATCTGAAGACTGATACATCATACGCTATTTATCAAGACAGTAAAAGGTTATTGTAATAAAAACAAAAAGTTAGTCTGGTACATAAATAAGAAGTCAGTGTAGTGCATCTAAGGCCATAGAGCTGAAGCATCTTAGTAAGGATAATATTTTCTAAAACGTACCATGGTGAAAATAATTTATGTTAGATTTATATGACATCACATGTATCCAGACTGCAACCAACAAACTAATGGCCATGAGTGTGAGTGTGCATTTCATATGTGAGAGAGAGTGTGTATATACAAATGGAAACTGCTCGTGGTCGGTTTGCTGGATCAATGGTGTGTGGTACTGTGATCAATAGAAGGGTTGAGCAGAGAGAAGAAGTGTAATAGTCGGGTCAGCCATTCTGACAGACATTACTGCTACGTCTGTTAATAGTGCAGCACCTGTGTGTGTGTGTGTGTGTGTGTGTGTGTGTGTGTGTGTGTGTGTGTGTGTGTGTGTGTGTGTGTGTGTGTGTGTGTGTGTGTGTGTGTGTGTGAGAGAGAGAGAGAGAGAGAGAGAGAGAGAGAGAGAGAGAGAGAGAGAGAGAGAGAGAGAGAGAGAGAGAGAGAGATGAGAGAGTATGGTGTGGGTACTAGAGAGATGTTACTCATTTAATTAACTTTGTTCAACCAGTGTTAATGACAACATGAAATCAACGCTGACTGTTTTCTCACTTTCTTAATAAAGGTCTCTGGTATTATTGTGAATAATTCATCAGTTATTTGGAAGATAAAAATCTTTTGGTTTCCTTAACTTTCATTAAAAAAAATAAAACTCGGAAAGATCTTTTCTGCTAATGTATCCAAGGCCAAATGGGTTGGAAAAACTAATATTAACCAACAATATTATAACTCACTTTTTACGGTGCAGTCAAATTGTCACTTTACAGAAAAGTATAATTTTTACAGTGTTGAAATACTCATATCCCAGCCTAATATGCAGATTAATCTTTAAATAATGAATTTAAATAATTCAGAGTTTAATTTCCCCCAAAGGTGTAAACATTGTGACTCTATGGCACTATCTGTCACATTTATGTGCCTTAGGACTCTTATTTTGGCTTTGTTTTGTGTGTCCGTCATCATCATCATCCTTGTGTCTTCTTGTGCTTTGTTGTTCCCAAAGACGGTTCACTCCAATAGAGTGGGAATGACTTCACTTTTTGTAGGCCAATCTCCAAAACCGTTTGCATTACGCTGGTTCCCTCGACCAAGTTTTTTTTTTTCCCATAGGCTTTTGGATTATCACAAAAAACAAGATCTGTGATCAACAAAAGTTTGATACTTCACATACATGGTCCAACAAGATAATTTTCATATACTTTTCAAGATAATTTGCTATTAAACTTGATGTGAACTTGTGATGACATTTAATCTCTTTGATAGCCTCTGTAGTCTCATTTAGCCACTTGTTAGCAACCGCCTTTTTCAAGACACGTAACAGCTTAAAAACAATACAGGTTCTCATTTTGAACAATTTTCTCATTCGGAACAATACAGTTCTCATTTTGCATCGAGGATGAGGTTTTATAGTTGGCTATAATAAACTCTTATATGTGAAAGATTGAGGCTATTTACCAAGGCAGTCCAGTAAACATGACAACGATTGTCAAACAGTTCTCAAAGCCAGCCCATCCCCTGGCTTATTGTCTGGTCTTAAAGCATTCACTGAACTGTGGTCTTCTCTTGCTGCCCACTACACAGACTCTGCCTCTTCCTCCTCTCTGTCTTTGACCGTCTGTCATGACCTTATGACCCTGAGGTCAAACTGTGTGTCATATTGGGTGATGAATGATCCAAATCTCTAGTGAAATCCTGCTGTGTCTGTATGGGTCTGTAGAAAGCTAAAGCTTGCCTGAGCTGTACTACAGAAAATCTGAAGGACTCTGAAAACTGTTTGATATTATGAAGAGAAAGACAAACAGCAAGCCGAATCAGTGTGTGTGTTTGCAGAGGAAGGTCAGCAGATCTTTGATGTTGAGCAATGGGAATAGATGGTCTCTATGTGTTAGCTGGGCCGCAGCAGAGGCTACAACCTTCATGTCTTAACTTTACAAACTCACACACACACAAACACACACTTGAGTGCATTTACATAACTAATGTCCTGATGTTTAATTATGTTGACAAAAACATTTACATACACATTTTTATACTCAAGGCTGTTTTATTCATACAAACAGGGGTATGCAGCGAAGCCAATATTTATATCTGTAGCAATGGCAAAATAATTGTGTGAAAGGCCCCCATTGTTTAAGTATTTTTTTTTTTTTTTTTTACTTTCGGGAACTTTTGGGGCCCTTCACATGCTCAAAAACTCTTGAAACTTTGCACACACGTTGTAATCTTCGTCCATCAGGGCCGGGCACAAGTTGATGGGGGAGGGGGTGGTTCTGTGGTGCACCCTTTTATATGGTTGTATTTGAGGGGCTCTGTAGCGCACCCCTTTTCACCTACAGCAGGGGTGGGGAATGTCGGTCCTGGAGAGCCACAGCCCTACAGAGTTTAGCTCCAACCCTGAAAAAAACTTGATTAGCTGGTTCAGGTGTGTTTGATTAGGGTTGGAACTAAACTCTGCAGGACAGTGGCTCTCCAGGACCAACGTTCCCCACCCCTGACCTACAGTAACCAAACTCGATACATTTATAGATCTCATCAGGCCAAATAACTTTCACACTCTAAATCATACGCCACCCCAACAGGAAGTCGGCTATTGTGGGTTGTTTTAAAAATGCATACTCTGAAGTTTGATATACTCCTCCTAGGGGATTAATCCAATCACCACCAAACTCAGTCAGCATGAAGCCAAGACGCTTAGGGTGCTAAATTGCGAACGGATTTTTAATATCTCGAATGGTTTGATCATGGCGAGGCAACACATTTATGGTAAAGAAAAGGGAAACAGGAAATGTGTTATAACTTCTGCATACATTGACTGATTTTGATAACTTCAGGAAGTGTGTTACTTTCAAAATGCTTTAAAATCTGCCTCTTATTTTTACCCGATTTGCTTCAAACTTTGTCAGAATAATGGCAATACACTGCAGTTGTACGCCTGTGAAAGGATTCTTGATATCTTGAATACTGTTGTCATGGAAAAGCGTCAAACTTTGCTCTTAGCATGCTTTAAACTCTTAGCATGCTTCAAATCCTCCTAATGTTGTATAAGGCAAATCTGCAGGACCAGGGAGTTCTAGCAATGTGGTCTGTGAAGTTTACTGATCATCAATCACAACTCCGAGGTTCCTGTCCTGAATGGAGTTATGGTTGACGAACTTAGCTGAATGGAGAAGTTGTGATGAAGTGTTGGGTTGGCTGAGAGCACAAGCAGCTCTGTTTTCGCAAGGTTGAGTTGAAGTTGGTTGTCCTTCGTCCTGCAAGAAATGTCGGTCAGGCAGGCTGAGATGCGAGCAGCTACCTTCAGATCATCTGGCTGGAATGAGAGGTAAAGTTGTGTGTGATTAGTATAGCACTGATAGTAAAAAGAAAGGCAGATCATGGATGCAGGATTAATGGCAGATCCTGATGAAATGTAGATGGATGTGTTTTGGAGGGGCTTTGGAGAACGCTTTAAAAGGAGGGTGGGATCTTATGCTTTCAAGGCAAGATTGCTATTGCTAGCCTCTCTGAAATTGCCTTCTCCACCTTTAAATAGATAAATCAAATAATAAAAAGTGTATCTGATACAGTAAAAGTTTATGTTACTCTTGGCAAGGTCTGATTTCTGACAGACGCACAATATACAGAACCTGCAACCATATTTTACCTCACAGAGTTCATTGATGTAAGAGTGAGAACATCATGTGAATAAATGTCATGTTAGTGGCTCTTCAACACAAACCCAATCTAAACCAGTGCACCTCTGTGTGGATCACTTCATGATGTAAAAAATTTAATCAAAAACACAACTTCTGCTCATGAATGCTGTTGGATCACTGAAGGTAAACATGTGATCCCACATTACTTTATGGAGAATATTAGGGCTGTAACGATTTACGATATTAAACCGAAATCGCGACACTCAGATCCACGAACCTGTGTCGCGGTGTGAGAAGGCAGATCGCGATCGACACACCCCTTCCCAGACTTATCTTTCTCGTCCAGAATAGATCCTAGGGCTGTCACGGGGTCTTTTACATATTAGGTATGGGAATTTCAAGCAAAAATAATATTCGAAGATCGCTGGGTATCATTTGATTATTATTCAAAAATCGCACCTCTCCCCCACACGCACACACGCGCGCACGAGCACACACACACACACACACACACACACACACACACACACATACAAGCAAACACCAGAGCAAGTGAGCAAAGCGCGCTGTGTGTGTGTGTGTGTGTGTGTGTGTGTGGCACCGGCGCGCGCGTGAACTGGAGCTCACCTCATAAACGAATCGAAACTTATATAGAAAGCTTGAAATACTTTTACTTGATTTAACGTTAATTCAAAACATAAAGAAATTGCTGCTTAGGCTAATTCGTAGGAAGTGTGCATTTCTCTATGCGCGTTCACTTTGTGGCAAGCGATATTCCTGCGCTTGAGATGCGGGTTATGCGGAATAGGCAATATATTATTGTGGTTTACAGCACAGACAGTAAGCCTCGGTTACCTCAGAAGAATTTTTAACATGCTCGAATCATCTCCCCAATGGAGTATAGTTCTGTTTGTTTTTCAAAAGTATTTTGTTACAAGAAAACAGAGTTATAGCTTTAGCTATTTATTTATTTATTTATTTGACTGTAAAATCCTCCCTCCTCGCAAGAATCGCGGTTTGTATCGAATCGTGGGTCAGAAATCGGGATACGAACCGAATCGTGGGTTTGCTGTATCGTTACAGCCCTAGAGAATATACCATCCTGCTAGCTACATTCTGCCTTGAGAACAAAAAGTGCAATGAAATGAAGTACAGAGTTAGTTACAAACTATCTAATAGTTACTGAGCCTCTAGTGTGGACCTTCCAGTCTAAGAACTTACAAACGACTGGTGCAACTATGATGCTTGTTGCCTGCACAAAAACGCAGAGAGCGAGGGGTGAACCCGGATTTCATCAATACACTGAAAAGAAGAGATTTGCATTTGTCAGGAAAGACATCATAGTTGAGTTTATACTGCAATGTTGTGATGCCTGTGACATTTTTAATATAATCCTGGGGTTACTTGTTCATGTTTAACACTGTTCATTTTCCAATTTAGTCATTAATTCTTGGTAGTCTAGTTTCCATATTTCAAATTGTACATTTGTAGATCAGGATAATGATCAATTAGTTAATTTACATATATTTAAAAAAGTGATTAACATGGAATGAGACATAGAGCTCAGCTTATTAAAAAACAGTTAAGCCAACCATGTTAAACAGTATACCATACACACACACACAACATAATGGCATTTGACTACAGTAATGAGAACAATTATACGTAACCTACTTGGAGATTGTTATCTTTATATATAGATCTGATATAAGGCTTCTGCAGCGGGGTGGATCAGACGCAGATATGCTCTCTCTTTTTTTTAGTTCTTCATTAATTCATTTCAGGGGCCACTCTCTGCCCACAGCCTTGTCTCCAGTGTGTGATATATTGTAATAAATTGAATAGCAGTAAGATCCTTCAAAAGCAGATTGAAGCTTAAGCCCTTTATTAAATTAAGAGAAAGCTGCCCCAGGCCAGAGCCAGAGAGAGACAGACGAATCTAAATTACAGGATGTGTGGGGAGATTTTGATGCATCAGACCCCAGGCTGAGCTGAACTCCACTTTTTTTACACTGCAAAATATGAAATGTAAATGTGTGTTTTTGGAAAACATCCTCATAGCATCTTTCAGGTCATGAATGTTTAATGTCATAATGAATTATCCTTCTTCACGTACATTATGACCTCTCTTTCTGTCCGCTGTGGCTTTTGATGCTGTGTGTCACAGTCAGAATATTCTGGCTTGAGGAGTATCGAAATACATATGTTGTTATGATGATTAGGACACAAGAAGAGCAACATTTACAATTCAGATTACAGATGTCCACTATATTACGTAAAGTAGGCTGCTTCATGAGTGACGAATACAGCACACTAGGTGACCCGGGGCGGCAGCGATCTCACACATACCCCTCAGATGCCTGCTCTCCATTTCACTTTAACAAACTAAATGAGAAACAAATTGTTCATGTGATCAAAGGCACCAGGAGGAATTCATCGATCAAATATCTAGGACCCCGAAAATTGGGACGACAGGTCCTTTTTGACCCACCTAAGTATTTTCAGGTTAAGCCGGCAACAAGAGTCCATTTAACACATTTCACCATTTATTCCACAGATTATTCTTAGATATCAGCACAGAAAATGAAAGAAAAAAAAAAGTCTTCAGTGTCCATCAAGTAACCCTCCATTTCTGAATGGTGTGGCATGCAGATGATAAAAGCTGTCACATAACATACATGCCACATTTCTCAGGATTATGTCGTCAGCTGAACCTGCTCTTTTTGGCGACACAAAGGCTAAAGGCTTTTTCAGATACCGTAGATGAGCAAGCTGACATCTTGTGCTTACACAGTTGGGTCATTCCGTGTCAACTCAACCAGAGGCCCCCGGCTAAATTTTTTGATTTGGATATTTTTTTGGTCTGTGAAAGAAATACATAAATGAGGAAGAAAGCCAAAATACTAAATGTCACAGGTGTATATTGACTGAGTAATCCACTATTTTGTAGAGGAGGCCAAAATGACAATTTTCACCTGAGATTTGGAGCCAAATTACAGGGGGGTAAAAATTACTTCAGAAATATGGTAGCATCATTAATTTATTTTTACACTGAGATTGGTACTGTAGGTCTATTAGTAAAATCTGTTGACTTTAGCCAACTTTGTTGCATTATATGCCAACGGTGACAGTTCAAAATTGGGAAAAAGCACTTTTGTTCCCCCCCCCCCCATGAGCAAAGTGAACCACATTTGTTTTTTTATCACTAAACATTTGTACAATTCAACAAATTGAACTTGGAGCTGCATTGAGATCTCCATATCTATGTGACTGAACCGTATAGATTCTTGAAAATGAAGATTTCAAAAGAAATGTTTGTTAAGAACCAGAATTTAAAATCATATTCCGATATATTTAATTCTTTTAGAGTTACAGTTATGCAAACTTTGGAAAAATAATATTTTTGGCACTCAGACAAGTATGTTCTATGCAATTGTGTTGATAGAAAAAAATTAGATACATTTCTGATTCCAACATAATTTGCCCTTCAGATATTCCTCTTTAAAAGGAAAAAGTATCAGCTGTATGAAAAGTGACACACATTAGTTTTTTGACCTATGAAAATGTGTACAATTTACCAATTTACTCACGGAGCCACATTAAGATCTCCATATCTCTGGGACTGAACCATCGAGGGCCTTTAAAAATAAGATATTAAAATAAATGGTTGGGTTACACTTTATCTTAAGGTGTCATTGTTACAGTGTAGTTATATATTGAGTAATATTAAGCAACATGTTCTTACTAGGGTTAGGGTAGGAATAGTATTTGGTTGAGGGTTAGTTGCGTGTAATTATGCATAATTTACAGCTATTACTATGATAAGTACATGTAACATAACAAGGACACTGTAAAATAAGTGTTACCAATGTTTGTTAAGAACCAGAATCTAAAAGCATATTGAAATACCTTTAATACTTCTTGAGTTACAGGCATGCAAACTTAAGGCAAAAATAAGCATATAATGCATCAAAACATATTTTACTAATAGACCTACCAATCTTTGTGATAACAAAATAATGATGCTGTCGTCTTTCTAAAGTTATTTTACCCCCCTGTAATTTGGCTCCAAATCTCATGTGAAAACTGTTTTGACCCCCCTCTACAAAATGGATTCCTCAGTAAATATACATCCACAACATTTTATATTTTGGTTTTCATCTCGATATATGTTTGTCTTTCTACAGAATTTTTTTTTAACAAAATCAAAAGTGTGAGCCAGGGAAGTGTCTGAAATGTGTTTGATTTGACACGGAACGACCCAGATACACTCAACACAGAGGGTCTAGTGCTCAGGACAGGAGAGTGCTCTGTTATGACAAGAGTAAGGGTGTCTCTTAGACGTTCCTCTGGCTCAGATCCCAGGGAAGTGCCGGTCAAGTTGCTTGAGAAGTGGGTGGCTCTCTGGAATGTCACAGTGAGAGACAGCCTCGCATTTCCTCTCTCTAATCCACTTACAAAAAGAAGAAAAGGTTCTTGGGCATGGCCCCATCAGAAATGCAAAAGCACAAGCTATAATGTTCAAATTGTAATTATTCTTCTAGTTCTGATACTGCTCTGATACCTTCAGGACACCACAGAAGTAAACGTGTTGTCTCACTTTAATGTAGCCTACATAGTGATGCATATTGCTATGAATACACATTAAGCAGTAGCTGCAAGCTGAGGTCTAAATGTGATTCAAAGCAGGTATCGGCCCTGCTAAAAAAAAAAGACCCAACTTTTGCGGTTTATGCTTGTTAGTTCTGGTTTTAGGCTGATGGACCTATATATCCTGTGTCTTTCTAATGCTGATGTAGCTATAGGTAAGCTTTATTTTAGTCCCAAAGGTTGCTCCAGTTTTATGACATCGCCTACATTGAATGTGTGTCTTTGATATGAGGAAATGTTTGAGCTGAAAATGCTGTAATAATGTCACTGACCGTGTCCCTAAGCATGTTATGAACTCTTATTGTATTGAGAGTCCCTGCGTGAGGGAGAGGATGTGCTGCCCTCTGCTGCTCACTTCACCGAATCTCACTTGAAGTCATATTAATTTGAATAGCCCTTTTCACAAGTTTCATAGCAGCTTTACAGGAAGTTATATTGTAATACACACACACACACACACACACACACACACACACACACACACACACACACACACACACACACACACACACACACACACACACACACACACACTCATATATATTAAAATACACTGTAATCATATAGGCCTACTTATCCACTGTTAAGTGTAATTTTTTTCTTGGGCTCTGTTGTTGATATTTCTCCTTGTGTATAAAGAGAATTTAATTCGCAACACTGCCACTTAATGTGGGGTGCGCCCGGCCCCTGAGAGCAGGTGCTCGTTACCCTCCCCCCTTCTCCTCACTATGCTGAAGTATTATCTCATGAATATCAATTTAGTCACGCTGACGTAGCCTAGTAGCATGCAGTCACGCACCCTACTTGATGTAGGAGGATTGGTTACGTCGCTTCCCTGAGGCGGGAAACTCCTCACGTAGGCCTTGCCCACATCAGACAGGAAGCTCCTCCCCTCACCGGCTCCGCTCGGCTCGGCTCTCCGTCGACGAGTGTGTCAACAATGTACTGCCGAGCGCTGTGATACGATGGATAAACGCGTCTACTTTCCATTTATAAGACGGAAATAGGATTTTACTTTCTTTACAGGTGAGAGGATTGTCTATTTATGTTTTTATTATAGAGCTTTAAAAGAATGATAGTGTAAATAGTGGCTTTATATAGGGGAGAGAGAAGGAACCGTCGCAGTATAAAGAAGAGTCAGCGCTCATCGAGAGCGTGCGTGTGTATTGTGTGCGCGCTTGCGCGCGTGTATGTATTGTTTAATGTGTGTGTGTGTGTGGTGCGTGCGTGCGTGCGTGTGTGTTTGTTTTCATTTTGCGTAAAAATAAACATTTTATCTTCTCAGTAGGGTCTGACTGGATTTATGATTTCCGAATAAGCATATGTGTTAGAGCAGCGAGTCATAACCAGGGCTGTGTCTCAAAACATAGTCAGCTCCCTATCTAGACAGCAGCCGTTTAGGACGTCATGAGTCAGCGGCTGATGATGCTACTATGATGTCCCAAAATGCTGATTTTTAGATTGAGAAATCATTGGGCTTTGAAACATAGCCACATATTCTGCTTGCTGTTCTTACAGTTATCATTAACAAAATGCTTATTAAGGCACATTACGCATTCATAACGTGAAGTGTCTAATGAAACAACTTAGTTTGTTTCAAAAAATGTTTTGTTTACTATCTATCTGTCTGTCTAAATGTGGCCTATAGTAACCATAGGTCCATACATGTATTGATGGATGGGATTTTGGCTCATGTGTCATGAATGATCATATCCAGACTGACAGATAAGTCATAATAATGTACTGAATTCATGCAGGAATTGTGTGTTGGAGATGTCTGTAGTATGACATAGTTTAGACACTCTTCCATGGTCATATCCAGATAGCAACAGAGTCTGGGCCAAATCTGGCTTACATTTGGCACTTCTGGCTTGATTCTGGCGTTGTCTTGTGTCAAACAACATTAGGCTAAGGTCTGGTGTGAGGCACAGCTGTGTTATTGAGTTCATTCATTTACATATCGTAACATAATATAACCTTCCTGAAAAGCATCCTGGTCGCTTAATCTGCTTTCTTTAGCGTTCTCCTACTGTTGTTTACATAAAGGGCTACCGGAATATTTTCAGCAGTACATAACTGGTAAATTATGCTTAGTTATTTGTTTGATTGTGGAAAACAGAGCCTCTTCTGAATTGATTTGTTCCCTGCTTCTAATGACTAATAAATATTGTGTTTTGTCGTAACGCTGCTCTTAACTTTTTGAACACGATGACAGATTGTCGGCAGTAAAAGGCAGCTGTGGATCTTGTAAAAGTAATTAAGCTCGCCGCTGTAATCTCTGGTGTTTACATTCAGGGCCTAAAGAAAAAGGCTGACCCAGTTTTGCATGTCCTCATCACGACCAAATCCTTGAAAAGACTTCCAGTGGAGCGGTCGCTAACACACCCCTTGCGTTTGCATGTGTTTCCATAGCCCTGTGCTGGAGGAGGCACGGCACATTTGCCTTCTCTGAACTCACATTTGACTATCTCCCAAAGCCGTGACCTTACTCTGATGGCAGTGGGAAAGGACACAGAACAGCGTTTCGGAGCCGCTCTCTCAAAGAGATGTTTGCCAGAATTGCAGGCGGATTTGAAAATAATGAGGGTGTTTTCCTGCCAAGGGTTTTTTTCTTCTTATGGACAACAGATTTTCTGAAAAAATTTGGGTATTCTCTTCGGGTGCTCTCGTGGGGGTCCTCGCGCTTGCCGATGGACGCTCTTGTTGAGAAGGATCAACAGGAAGTGGCAGAGCAGCTGTGTCAACATGTCGTATAGCACCTGTCTGCTGTGGGCCGTTGCAGAGGGCAAACCCCCGCTGAAAAGCTCACATGCTGCCCTCTCGAACCCTCGTCCCCTCCCTCTTACTCCTTCATTCATGCATGCAGTGCTTAGCCTTTATCCTCATGGAACCAAACAAGCATTCTCACCCGTAGCCGGAGATCTTTGAGCACACTCCATGTCTGTGCACGTTGCGATTTGTCAATGGCCGATACAGTATCTGGAAAATGGGATCTCTAGCTATATAATGGCCATTCATTTTAGCAGTTGAGACATTCTCATATTGAGCTTATTTTATATCACGGAAGTAAGCTAATTTCTGTGAATGTCCAATAGGTAAATATGTAGAAAAATGACAAAGTGCAGTGTCTGGTAAAATGCTATACCAAAGTATGTATGATTACGGTGAAAATAATATGATAACAAAAACCAGTTTGCAATATCAAGCAGCTTAACGGACTGTTTTCGTACAGCTCAAGTAAGTGGAAACGCATGAGACCAGAAGCCCCGCACATTCAAGTTGTCTAGTCCTGCTCCTGTAGGGCCAGCTTCTCCAACACACCTGCCTAGTCATCCTGAAGACTTTGGCTATGTGGAAATCACCCCCTATACCCTCATTCACTATTCCCTACATTACCCAACTAATGTAGTCCATTTGAAGAAGTGGATGAAACCAAATGAGTAAGTGAACTCGGACTCGGAGTGCGCTGGAAGGGCTGCTGCTTTTACGTAGTTTGTGCCTGCTGTTTAATAATCATTTGAAACTTAGCATGATGAAAAGATTTATCTTGAACTCTGTAATGGAAACTATAATGTATGAACCTTAATTAATCAATATAATAATCCATTAAAAAGGAATTTATACGCTGTAGCCACATTGGACCAACGGTTTGGAAAGTGGATGGATGGATGATTTAAATCAATTGCGGGCATCGTTTTCTGGTCAGACACAGGAATTCATTCGACACGCGACTCTTATGGTGTTCTCTAGCTGTTGAGTGTACATCGGTTGCACACTTGTTAAAGCGGTGCATTGTGGGATTGAATTAGTGCAGTCAATAGCATCCACTGTTGTTTCAGGCACCATTACAAATGGCTGTATCCTCAAATAGTGCCCTTTTTAAGGGGATAGGGGGCGAATTCGGACACAGCCCTTGATTTTCTGGTCCACTTTAATTGGAGTTGGAGCTAAACTGTGGTGGAAGGTGGCCCTCCGGGAGCAGAATTGAACACCCCTGGTTTACACCCTGAAATTAAAGATAATTCACACTATATTAACTCAAAATGTACTAAAAATGTTTGTATGCATATCATTAACAACAATGTTAAAGAGCTTACCGTAATATCATTTAGCATTATTGGATACAATGGTATGCGAGCAGATGAGCTTTCTGTGGAAATGTTGTTTTGTATATTTCACACCTCTAGCCCTGCTTGTCTTTTGTAAACCGTGAGGCACTTTCAGTATACTTCTGACAGACTTCCTCTTTTCTTCTCTGTGTTTGCGTTTGATGTTCTGTGATGAGTCTCAACAGATCTCTACAGTAATCGTATGGACTTTATCAGATGCAACGTGTTTTGCTTTCACTCATCCAACCATTAAATGTCAGCTGTTATATGAACAGCACAGATGATAAGTAAACTAGAGGCATAACCACGTGCTTTCAGTAACACCTGCTTTCATATTCTCTAATGTCAATGAGTAAACAACACGAGAAGGAAGTTATTGTAACTGAAAGCTTTTTTATATGGTTGTTTCTATTTTCACACTGTCCTCCAGTGTTTCCCCTTCACCTTTATGTGATAGCGCCCTCTGGGGGCTGTATTTGACAACACTGAGCACACACTTATTTTGTCGTTTTTGTGCGGCTGTACCAAACCACATAGTGTAAGTATTCTAGAAACCAGCTAAGTGAGCACTTCCTGTGTGCAAGCTGTAGCTACAAGGCAGTCACACAACAGACCACACACGCACAGAAGCAACCGTCAGTTACATATCGTTCAATCTTGTGACGACCTCAGCTCAAAGAGAGTCTGCTCTGATTTGCCTATCTGCCCTACTCAAACACAGCCCTGGCTCTGCATATGCAAATGCACAGGCATGCTGGGTAATGTGCAGGGCAGGCAGTGACGGGCGTCCCCGACTCACAGCTGTTATCTGATGTTATCTTTGACACCAGATCGGCCTCGACATGTTGCAGCATTCAGCGTCCGTGACCTGGAAACCAGACCTTTCAACTGTCAGCACCTTCGTATCAGACGCAGCAGCGTCTGTTCTGTGTAAAACATGCCAGAGAAATCGTGTTTTCAAGAGGGAATTTGATACGGTGTAATGCAACAGTAAACAGGAGCTTATTGCTTTAAAGACGACATAATACAGCGTTTAACGGCTCAATTTGATAGAGTATTAAGATGGATATAATGTAGAGCGGGACTTGATTTTAAATAGTTTGGGTCACATGTGTCAGGCTGTGGAATCATTTGTTAATAATCTGCTATTTCTTCACTCATTACATCAGCAGAAAAGAAAAGTGATTTCTGAGGCAGAGTAGTATGCCTGGATACTCATCTCAACGTTTATCTATGTAAAGGACTTTCCTACAATATTTTTTTTCAGTCAGAGGTTCATCATTTCAACCAAACTGTGTCTCAATGGAAACTGTAAAACAGTAAAATTCTAGAATTTTTTTTAGAATTGAAGGATACTTCCTTTTTGAGGGATGGCACAAACAACTTTACAAATAACAAATAACATGTAAAAATTTTGCTACAGAAGTTTAAAACAGAGTTGTTGAAAGTCTCTGCTTTCATATTTACAAGTCAGAAAACAAGTAATGGCCGTGAAACTAGACGTGATATAGTTTTCAGGGAAGTTGAATGGCTAAATAAATGCTCTTTATAATCATTGTGCCGTTCGGCATGACTGACGCCTAATATCATGCACTCACCAAAATCATTGTGAGTGTTTGATATCGCATGAATAGGAAGAGATATTGTTCAGTTGTTTGATTGTGGGGTCTTTTGGTTGTCATGAGTTTTAGGGGGCGCTGGATGGAAAGCTCAGTGGATTTGAGCTATTGTGTGTGTGACGTGAGCAATACAGCAGCAGTTTTGACCCCAGACGTGAACGTTGAGAGCAGTGTGTGACAGTAGCTGCTGTAATCCCTCTGGTGGCGATAAGACATGACTAAACAAACGCAGCGTGAGCAGCACTGAAGCTGGAGATAAGACACACACTTGTCCAGACCGTGCCTTATCGGCCCGCAGTTCATACGGCATAGTGCGCTCACTCTGTGTTTGTTGTCCAGGTCTACGGCCGGCTTGTCTTGGTGTGTAAGTGTGTTGGAGGGCTCAAACGTCTGGGAGGCGGGGTGTAAACAGCGGGGCAGTTTGCAGGAGTTTAACGTCACCATATCACTTACAGCTCAGTCCCAGTAATGCCCACACTGGTCTACTGTCCTCAGCTGACAGGAAACCCTTAGGGGCAGCAACAGTGGTGGCCCACAATCCTCTACACCCACACAATACACAAAAAGGCAGCATTCTTCACTCCCCGCTGTGTTCGCACACTGTTGTTCTGCTATTGCTGTCTTCAATAGGCTGTGTGCATGACACACACACACACACACACACACACACACACACACACACACACACACACACACACACACACACACAGGAGAAAGGCTTCATTATGAAGCACCTGGAAGTGCCACAGCTGCCAGATCAGCTGAATGTCATATGGTGTGTGTGTGTGTGTGTGTGTGTGTGTGTGTGTGTGTGTGTGTGTGTGTGTGTGTGTGTGTGTGTGTGTGTGTGTGTGTGTGTGTGTGTGTTTAAAGCAGCACGGCTGAAGTAGCTCATATATTTCTCCCTCTCCAGCAGTATCAGTCACATATCTGGTGATTCCAGAAAGCACAAGTGACCTTTCTGAATTGTCACAATACCCATAATTCAATTAAACTCTCATTCTCTTTATCATAATGTCTCTCCTATTTGATAACTGGACAAACTAGCTCAGGAGAACTAGGATATTTTACAATTTCTGCAAGCAATGTACTCGTAACAAAGTGTGTACAACAATGTAGTATCATGCACATGTTATTGTAGTCCAAAGTCTTTGTATAACATGCATCAGGGGGTCCGTGCTCTGTCTCTTAATCCACCAAGAGGTCCTAGGCCTGAAAAAGAGACCGCTGCACTAGCAGGTCTTTCCTCTGTTTGTAAAAGGTGAATGTGGTGAAATGATCATGTGTGAGTCAGTATATGAGCAGACCACTGCTATGTGCGTGTAATAAAGATGAGTCTGTGTGCAGTTGCAGATAGGGCTCTGTGGAAGGGGAGTGTTGTGTTGATTTTGTGAAGACTGCTGTTTCCCTTTTGAGTGAGTGTGTGTCTGGTTCTGTGTGCCATCTCATCTATTCAGACTGCAGTGATAAAACCAGTCATTCAGGGTCAAGCATGTGTTTGTATGTCTGTTTGTATATCCTACACACTCTCCCCGAAGGCCATGTTAGTCTGAGTCACACACACACACACACACACACACGCACACACACACACACACACACACACACACACACACACACACACACACACACACACACACACACACACGGGTAATTCCAGATGAATGACAGTAGATAGCTCCGTCCTGCAGATCTGGACTGCTTTAATGAGCTGATAGGCAAATCCGTTGCTGGTTAAAGATTAAATGCTCTCCAGGGCAGCACACCTCTTATCTCAGCAGTGGGCCGCAGCATAGCGGAGCCACCGGGATTATTGCCTCTGTGTGTGTTTACGCATGGTCGGGTCAGATGTGGGCTGCTCACTCATCCCTTGTGTGCTTTGTTATGCTGTGGCCTGTGATTGTGTCTAAAAGGCAGCGGGTCTACAGAGTTTTACAGTGAACAGCTGATCAGCACATGAGTATAGATTAGTAAACACTAACATAAAAACAAATTATAGTATACACTTTCCTGATTCAGTAGAGTTGGGAACAACAAGAGCATTCAAAAGCTGGCTTGCGTTTTCTGTAAATCTCCAGTATCTGATGAACAGTGAATGAGGTGTACAATCTAAATTTATAGGGGTCCTCCGATCATGATTTTTGCAACCGATACCGACTACCGATTTCTTGTCATCATTATGATCCAATCTTTCAAGCTTTATATAAGTGATATGTAAGCTTTCTATTGACTTCCACTTTTAACAGCTTACAACCCTGAAGGCAATTTTAACGATTTCACATCTAAGTGGCATACTTGATATGGAAGCTTATGGGTAGCAATATTCAATTTGAAAAATGCAAAATGACAATGCATTTCTGTATTTAAATGTACATTTTCCATACCATATGTGCAACATTTGGAGCAAAATGATAATTGAAATTCAATAAAAGAATTTGCATTTGCTATTTCCTACACTAGTTTTAACATTTAAACAGATTTTAACCGTTTTATAAGTTGCAAAATGAAAATGCATTAGGGGAAAGTGGGGTGAGTTGTGCCAGTTTTTACTCAAAGTGACTTTAAAGTGAGGCCGTGACAGTAATGCCTTCAACTTAAGGATGTACAGGATGTGGTGCATCCCAGAGAACAATAACTTTGGATCTGAAATAAATTGTTTCAGAAATATAGCTTTTGGGAAAAAAGTGGTCTCGTGACACAACTTGCCCTGGTGTGGGGTAAGTTGTGCCTTTGGGGGAATATGTTGGGGGTAAATTGTGCCAGTGATTTCTGAAGTAAAACAGAACATTTTAATGTTATGAACTGTAATGCTATATGAAAGCAAGACAAATTCAATACAAAATTACTCATTTAAGGTTTATTTAGATATTGTCACTATTAAACTGTCATATTTTGTCGTTTTTGGGGAAACACAAAAAACTTAAATACAATATATGATATTTGTGAATAATTTCAGGCATTTTCATTAAATGTCCCACAATGAATATAGCTAAATTCAATGTGGAATTGAAAATGCAATCCGAGCCCGTCCCCGCCCTGTCAATCATTGCATCAAGGCATGGTCAGTTGGAAACATGGCGGCGGCAGAGCTGTTAAGAGTGAGGCTTTACTGGCAGATGAAGTGGAGCAAGAACAGAGAAATGTCAGTGTTCCTGAAGATTATGCGCATCCATCAGTGATATGACCAGTTCGTTGTTAGAACCATAGATATTTATATTTAGAAAGTCTCGCAGAGAACGCGCCTGGTGCTCGTGCACGCGAGTGATTTACAACAGACAAGCTGTCCGAGATTATTGCTTGCTCTGTCAGTATGGTTGTATTTCTTTCTTCTCTTTTTACCATTCTGTTTGTTGTTTATGCATCAATTATATTAATAAAAACGATGTGTAGTATGCAATTAGTGTTATTAATAATAATAATAATTTCTATTCCCAAAAATAACTCTGATGTTTAACCCCCTTTCACACCCTAGACATTTTTTATTTATGAACATTTTAATAAAAAATGTACAGCTACTAATGTTTTTAAACATTGTATAAAAGTTATCATGCCACAAAACTCCCGTTCCTCAACATCCCAAAGATGCTCCATTGGATTGAGATCTGGTGAGGTCAGTTGAGTTTAGTGAACTCACTGCCCTGTTTGAGATGATATGAGCTTTGTGACATGTGCGTTATCCTGCTGGAAGTAGCCATCAGAAGATGGTACATTGTGGTCATAAAAGGATGGACATGGTCAGCAACAACACTCAGGTAGGCTGTAGTGTTTAATCGATGCTCAGTTGCTACTTGTACTTGTTGGTACTTGTACCACTAGGCTATCACACCACCAGGACCTGTTCACATCAGACCAAAGTGCTTTTTTAGATTTGAAAGATGGGTTTAGACATCAACAGATTTATTTTTGGGAACATACATACATTTGAATGTATCATTTTGCATCAAACGTTGCACATATGGTATGGAAAATACATTCGAGACGGAGGTAATCCCACCGCTCGAACCACATCAGGAGGTGGTCTGGGCCGCTTTCCAGACGAAACTGGACAAGTGTAATTGCATCTGGTTGTTGAAACCACATATGTACATTTTACATCTCCCAACAATGCGAAAAAAAAAAAAAAAAAAAAAGTGTGAGAGCGTGTTATAGGCTATATGTCATGTTATAGCCAGATATGACGGCGCTACTGCAACACGCATCACTGCAGATGAGCATCTATTCATCAAGCCGACGTGCAAACTATTGCAAATCAAAGTCAAAGTAAGTGATAGCAGATATCAAACAATCATCTTCATTAAAAGTAAAGAAGCAAAATGATTTTACCAGTTGTCCTATTGCGGTCTTTGATTAGATCATATTAGCGGATGATCAATGAAATGCAGCTCATGTGTGTTGCTTTCGGTGACGTGAACTCCTTTACATAGGAGTTCTGGAATGGAAGATCGGATTTATATCCGTTTTACAAAAACACATTAATGTGACCAGGTGTAAATGGAATCATTTTGAGAAATCGGATAGCTATCTGATCAGTAAAAAACATTAAGTGACGTAAACAGGCCCTTAGTGACTACAGATTGTCATAGAATGTGATTATCAATACCAATCTGTGGCCGATGTATCGCAGCATAGCCTATGTCTGTCATATCAGCAGAAAACTGGCAAACCATAACATCTTTATTTATTCATTCATTTAATTTTGTCAGAACTGTTTTGAAAGCTCAAAACAAGAAGTAACCAGAATAAAAAACGAAGGATGAGGGACTGTCAGCATTAAAGTCACCATGAAATGGAAGTTACAATAGTCTTTTTCTTCCCTTTTGCAACATATATCTGAGCTTAACAGCCTCTCAAACAAGAACGAAAGGTAGACAGGACTTGATTTTGTCCATCGGGAATTGGTTGTATCATTGTCATTTGCTATTGCTGCAAAGCTACAGGTAGAAGAGAAGAGATGTTGTTGCTGAAAGGAGAGAAAGTTATTTTAATTACAGTTTTTTTACAGTCGCTAGGACACATTTCTCAATATTTAGGTCACTTTTTCAAAACTCTTCACACAGTGAGCACAACAGAAGTATATGTGGGCTCAACTGTGGATTCTTGTATTTTGGAATTACTTAGTGCAAAAAAAAAAAAAGACAAAATAAATTGAAGCATACGGCATCATGTCTGATTCATTCCAGTAACATATTGCAGTGAATTCTATACGCAGTAGAGAGATGTCCTTGTTTTACAGAAGAAAACATTGTATAAAGTTAACATTGTTAGTGTTTTTTAGGTCAATGTTTTGTGGGTGACAACGTGTGTCTGTTGGCTGTCAACATTTGCTAGTGATATGGAAGAATGTGTTGATTTGAGACAATATGTAGTTATTTGGTAGTTTTAGTGCATTTTAAATGTGAAATGAACTGCGGTGCTGAGGTGAAAGTTGGTTAGGAGAACTGTGGGTTTTGAAAAAGTGACCTAAGTATTGAGAAATGTGTCCTAGCGACTGTATAAAACGGTAAAGATTAAAAGGGCAAATGATTAAAAAAGATTTGCATGGATAAATAATTGATAGTAAATACTGCAATATTCTATTAAAAAAAGTGCCACTTTTGATTTCATGGTAACTTTAAAGGTTGATGTTTTGTAATATCGCATGTATAGGGCCATATGATTTCAGCAATGCGTAGACAGAATCCAGTCATAAAAATGGAATTTACAGTTTAACTGTAAGTCAAGGAATTTGGCCTAGTATAGTCAAGAACGTGATCCTCTGGGTTTTTTCTCACATTTGTCTAACAATTTTAGCAACTTCATCTCCAGAGGTCACTTCACAAGCATTTCACCATTTCAAAATCTTGTCATATCATTTTGCATGCAAGGGCTCAGCAATAAGAACCGTCCAATGCATCTGTCACTAGTCATTGTTTTGTGCATTCATTTAATTTATATCATGAATCCAAAATTATAGCAGACAACACAGAATTTGTATGTGTGTGTGTGTGTGTGTCCCTCCTTCACATTCTGTCTTCACATTTATCTCTCTGTGAGAAAGCTGTGAGCATCGACAGGAGGAAAGAGAACTGAGTCATTGTGGCCTGCGGTGATGACTTCTAGTCCTCTGGTTAACCCTTCACTTCCTGTTTTAGTGTTTGCAGGTTGAAAGTAAATAATTTGTACAATTTAAATGAATCCGTCATATTCCTGCATCTCTGGGCTTATCGTGGCTGATCATGAAGTTCTCATCACACAAATCACCAGTGAAAATTATGGTCAGGCCAACCGACATGAATAAAAGTGAATCATAGTTCTAGGTAGTGTGTGTGTGTGTGTGTGTGTGTGTGTGTGTGTGTGTGTGTGTGGCAGTGTGGCAGTGTTGATTCTGAACATTGCTTGATTCTGGGTTGTTGACACACTTTTCAAAGGATAATGATTGAATGTGCACAGCTATGAATTAGGGCTGTTGGAACGAATTTCGAAATTCGAATATAATTCGAATATTAAAAAAATAAATACTATTCGAATGCTGAAGTTACTATTCGAATATTGCTTTTTTTTTTTATTATTATTTTTTTATATGATATCTTGCCTTTCTCGCCAACTTGGCTTACACAGGCATGTGAAAATGAAATGCTTTTGTTTCGTCTGATAAACAATTAAAAAATTGAATCGTAACACAATTGTGCGCGTTATCCACGCTGCATCGTCATAACAATACTGTCAATAGACGAATCCGACGAGCGTTCTGTGTAGGCTGCCATCTTGTGGCGACGCCATTACTGAGCTGTTACCGGTATGTAAACAAACCTCCGTGATAACGCACCCTCGATGACAGCTACAGCCAGGCAGAATGACTTGTTGGGTTGATGATGTTAGACAGTGGCCTCCAGTCACAGATGAAGGTACAAACGATCTTACAGATTATTTATGAAAATAGTTTGGCAATAACTATTTTATCTAGGCTAACGTTAGCTAACGAAACTATAAAAAGATCTGTCCATTTGGCAACAATAAATGTATGAATGACATCAAATAAACGAATTCCTGTTTTTCATTTGTGTCCATTATTTATCTCATTTTCACATTGCAAAAGGCAAGGGTAAGGTACAGCTAGAAAGTATACATAATATCGACAAATTAGTGTTTTTAAACATGGAAAGAGGTCAATAACAGCAGAACAGTGTCACATAACGTTACATTTAGCTCAGGAAAGCCATTTAATGACCATAGCATGTTAATTGAATAGAAAAAAATAGCTAGAGAGGAGATTTTGCTGAGCACTATATTACATATTTATTATATTTTATGTAACTTACAACGTTTACTCTTCCAAATTGAAATTTTACCGCCGCCATTGAAACAATTGATAACGGAACATGTTTTCCCACTCGACATTATAAAAGTTACACGTTAGTGACAGTCGTAAATCGCGGGCTGTTTATTCCAGTGGACGCAAGTTGCAACTAAACCAATAGGAGGCAATGGCGCAACGCTACCCAGCAACAGCTCAGTTATGGCGCCCGCTTACTTCCGGTAGTTTCGCCGGATTCGTCTATAATGGCGGCGAGCAATGTCTCCATGGAAACGGAGATCACCACTCCTGACAATTTGAGAAGCGATGTGTGGAAGGTGTTTGGATTTCAAATCATAAATGGGAAAATTAAATCACAAATAAAGTCTGAATGAAATATCACTCCTCAACTTGCAACCTTACTGTGCGTTCACACCGGACGCGAATAGCGCGTCAAATTCGCGCCTGCCGCGTCTAGTTATACACTTGACCACTTTTGTGTCCTTTCGCGCCTGACGCGCTATTCGCGTCCGGTGTGAACGCACCATTAGGGCACATCTGACAACGCTACACCATGACAAGCTATAGGCGATCTGTCCAAGGAACCGCTGCTAAAACAGGCAAGAATGACTTATTTTCTTCTCTTCATCACGGGGCTTACCAGCTGTCTGTTGTCCTAGCCGCGCAACAATCACTGACAGAGTTGTGAAACTCTGACACAACATCAGACAACTGATCAGTGGAAAAATGTCCATTCAAGTTGCCAAATTAAAGTCATTCATTTTGTTCCGCTGTTTTATTGTTAATAAAAAAACGCGATCACCCGTTTCTAAATGTTTATTGTAATGTTAGCTGTCCCTCTAGTGGACAGAACGTGTAACAACAACAACCAAATGCTATAGTGGCATTGACGATCCATAAGCCTGTGTAATGTCGCAAATATTAATAATAGGATGAATTTGAGCATTTAATATTCGAATATTATTCGAATATTAAATAAAATAAGGAATGGAATTCGAATAGTATTATAGAGGAAGATTGACAGCCCTACTATGAATTAGTTTCAGGTTTGTTGGTTGTGCTATAATGTTTTTGTGTTTGGACTATTTCCAAACAATATTCTTATTCAGTTGCACAATGTGCTTTCTGTATGTTAGAGCTTCCTAGGGACAAAAACGTAGCGATAACTATGATATTATGAATATCATAATACCCTAAATTATGGGTTAATTACTATTTTCTTCTTCCTATATGACACAAGTTTTCAAAACCAGCGTGAGGAGGCCCAAGCATTTTTTTGCTACGGCTTGCTGCGATAAAAAGTCTTGCTCAGTGTGAACTGATCATTAGTGCTTGTTCTCATCTGCTTTGCAGTTTATGTAGGAGGTGGAGCACAGATGTGCCTTTTGAAAGAACGAGACGCAGGGGGAAGGAGATTGCTGCAATAGAAGAGCACGTCTGAGCATGCCACCACCTCTGGATCAGGATTTTCCTCAACACACACACACACAGAGAGAGAGAGAGAGGCAGGGAGCTACCTCTGTCTCTCTTTCTCTTTTATCTCAGAAGGGCAGAGGAATTATGGGTGAAGAGTAGGGTCATGTGACATTGCAGCAGCTGCTACACTGAACATTTGACTTGACGAAAAGGGATTGTGTGTGTGTTGCTTTGTTAGATAAGCTCCGAACAGTCTCGGAAGAGCGACAGTTTGTGAACTGTACACAGAAGTAAACTTGAGACAGACTGGCTATGTGCTTGTGTGTGTGTGATGTTAATGTAAAGGTGTTGTGATTGTTCTCAGCGCTTGTGTGTTTGTGACTCCCTCCCATTATGCATCAGTGAGCTGGAATGTGAACACAGTAGCGCTTTACATCTGCGTTGTGTGTGATGGATCAGTGTTTCAGTGCTGCTGCTGCTGTTGTTGTTTTTCATTATTAATTGCCTTGAGCGGTTCGTGTGGAGTGCAGTGGGTGAGCAGGTCTTCAGAGAGCTCTTCTGTCTGTCTGTCTGTCTGTCTGTCTGTCTGTCTGTCTGTCGTTTTACTGTAATGGCGGTGGATTTGTGATCGCTCTAAGAACCAGCCCATGTTTCCACTGCCATGAAAGCAAAACAGTGACACTGACTGCATTACTACTTTTGTTCATTTTATTTTTTGTTTTACTCTAATTTTATAATATCTACAGCTGATGCTGGCATTTCTTTGATTTTGTGTGTGTGTGTGTGGCACATCACTCACTGAAAACACAACATTAAGTATGCTTTAGCTTGTGTTGTAGTTAATTCCTGTAAAATAGATCTGATTGCAGTCAGGTGACTCGATACCAGCCTAATTATTCAGAGCTTTCATGATGCCTGGCCAGAACAGGGCCTGCTTGTGCACAGGTATGTCAGTGAGAAAGCTCTGGTTCTCTCTCTGTGCCACATGCTCGATCTGATGATAATAAACCTAAGTTTTTCCAGGCCAATTGTTCCTCTATTCTTAGTCTGGATCTTTTATTTTATTTTTATTCTTTGTTTAATCAGTATAGTGAGGTATAGGCTAGCATTTTTAATCTGTTGGTGATGTGGTGTTTGTGCATTTTGCTACAGACTCTGAGAATGTGTGTGAATCCTCACAGACAAACGGCCTGTGACCTTGGGCATAACCTTTGACCTCTTCTCCTTCACCTCTGTCCTGCAGCTGTTGAGGACAGACAGTGTTTTTTTTGTGTCAGGCTGTTAACGTCCTCCATGAGTCAACCTGTCAGTGTGAGGTCCATGTATTTCCTGTTTATTGCTCCTAATATCTCACTCCACTTCTCTATCTCTCTCAGGCATGAGCCATGAGCCAAAGTCACCATCGTTAGGCATGATTTCCACTGCGACCCGCACCACGGCGACCGTCAGTCCCCTCACCCCGTCTCCCCTCAACGGTTCTATTGTGCCCAATGGCAGTCCTGCGTCTCAATCCGCCCACTCGGGATTCGCCGCCGCCCTCCGCAAGCTGGCTAAGCAGGCAGAGGAACCCCGAGGTAAGCCGTGACCCCCTGACTTTTGATCCTTGACCTATGTGTCAGTGCTCTAAGGACTCAGATGCACTCTGGGTGCCGTCTCTTTATTGCTATGATAATTTCCCTTTAGTGGAATTCAAACTGGAATGAATCAAGTTTGCTTCTCCTACAAGTCCTGGTCATGGGTTTTTCCTAGGTCAAAAATGGTATTCGCTGGTGGCGGACGAACACAGCCATCCACACACACAGTGCAAAGTGCTCTACCCTAGGGGTGTGCAATAAGTCTACGATAATATTGTAATTGTTGTTTTAACAATCTCACTTTGCAAAACCAAACAAAAACACGCCTAGAGAGTGCATACTCTGCGTGATGTAGCCTCTTCAGTCAGGGTTAGACTACTGCACGTGCGCATTTAGAGTGTACGCTCTTACTGTGCAATATACTGTACTCTATTCAAATGTACTAAAGAAATATGCCCCTGTATGAGTATTTGTCTTTTAGGCTATATTTATATTGTATGGTATAGTTAAGCAATCACGCAAAGAGTGTCATTCTTTTTCCAAACATTAGCACAATTGCAAATGCGATATTGATTTTATACAACAGTTTAATAAACAATTAAGGGACTTACATTTTAGACACTGTTGCTGACGAAAATAGTTCGAAACAAAGCCATAGCAGAACTTTTTTGCATCTGAGCAACACACAGCGGTGCTTTGTTACTGAATGAATCGGTCCATTTGAATGAATCGGTTAAATTAATGACACAATGATTCGCTCATTAACGGTGACTTGCCGTCACCTGATGGTTTTAGTTTCATGCATCTTTTCAATTTTAAAATAATTTCAGATATCATCGATGTTTTTTTTTTAAAACATCAAAACATTACTCGTGCATTTGTAATGGCAGGTTAAATGCATTTATGTCACCTCTGAGTTGCATTAATCAGTCTGTGTAAATACTTTTCAATTTGGGCTATGCCGGTAATCCTGACAACCACGGTGGCTGAGAAGCTTTGAATTCTATTTTGCGATTTGGTCACCCGATTTTCCACAATTTTTACTTGTACTAATTACTTTTAATCCAAATCTTCACTCACATTTTAAAGTCCCCCTGTAGTCAATAATTGTATCCCTTAAAAACTCACCTTTGATCACCAAAATTACATATTTAAACTTTTTTTTGTCTTAAAATAGCTTGAATGTAACGCTACACCCTTGCCTCATATAGTACACGTGGTTCTATGAATATGCAAATTAGCCGTTTCTTCGAAGTGGCCGCTTTTAGGACAGCGGTAGGCTTGTCTTTGACTGGTAGCATTTTTAAGACTTCTAACATTACGCCCTGACACCTTATTTCTTGGCTGCTTAATGACAGTTGTTTGATGACTCGTATTTACATGTATTTGGCACTCCCTATTGATGCGAGTGTATTATTGACAAGTTTAGACATCGAATATAAGACGACCCCATTTTTTTCAGATGTATTTTTCCAAGAAAAAAAACATTGTCTTATATTCAGAACTTGTTTTTGTTTGAACATTTTTGTTAATTTTTTATGTTATTGTTGTCACTCCGATAAGAAAATGTATTATTTCCTTCAGCTGCGACACTTCAGATGTGCACTTTTCGCCATAATGGCTTTGAATTGCTTGAAATATGATTGGAATTCGGAATCACTTCGAAAAGGAAAAAACAGTTAAGGACAACATGTAGCGCAAATCTGTCATATAGGCTACATAATTGTAAGTTCTTTCTTTGCCCGTGTTTTAGTACATTGTTATGGGATAAGTGCATACACAACAGAGTTAACGGTTCAGTTGTATTCAGTGAGTTGCAGTTACAGTTCTCTCTTTTGAATGGGATCACCAAGAATGCATTTATGTTGGGTTTTAGTGATGATGATCATAGGTTATAAATGCTGTCTGCCGAGACCTCCATCTTAACCTGCTGTATTTGAGAATATTTGTCTTAACTGTTGTAGGAAGTATCTAGTTTGGACCAGATCCCGACCTTCTGCATTACTGTGTGCTTTTTACAGATATGTTAATTACAGATATGTCTGTGTACAAACGGATGGTGTTTGTTTGTATAGCTTGAGGAAGGTACATTCTGTACATACTGTTCACATGCACACGAATGCACACACACATTCTTTTCTTTACATGGTGCTCGGCTGTGTTTGCAGACAGCGTCTCAGCAGGGAAGCAGTCTTTAACAGTCTGACAGAATCTGTGATATACCACATGTTTCCTGTCTTCTGCCTGTCCTCTAGTGTGAGTGTTCTCCAGCAGACCCAGGAAGAGTTCTCCAGGGAAGTAACACTTTGGGGTGGATGGCTCCAACACCCTGCTGTGAAGAATGTCTCTAGTTGTGAACTCCACCACTCTGGACGTTAATGTGATGTACCCTAAGGTGCTGTGTGTAATACTCTGGATTTACTAGACCTCAGTCAAAGCCTGTCTGGTTTGTTTTGTTTTTTCCTGTGTCCCACTTTGGATATTGCCAAATCTCTGTGCACTCTCTTTCTTGTTTGGTGCGTTATTTGGATTTTGACCGTTTGCGGTTTCTACAGTTGGTCTTTAGATTTGACCAAATGAGTGAGATTTATGAGTTTTATTTGAAACACTCAGGCCCTGTTTACACGAGAACGCTCGCGGGTGAAAACGTAAAAATATTTTATCGGATGTGCCTTTTGTTTACACGGCGACGCCGTTTTTGGGGCTTAAAAACGCAAAAAAGTGAAACCACCCTCCAGAGTGGAAATCTTAAAAACGCTCCACCATCGCGTTCCCGTCTAAAGGGTAAAAAACGGTAAAAACGCAAAAGTCTGCTAGACAGTGAAGGCGTCGCGTACACGTTTACGTCACAGGCATGCGCCAGTGCAGGAAAATAACAAAACATTATCAAGCTAAAATATAGCATTAATTTCATTGACAAAAAATAAAAAAAAATTCTGTCATTTTTGAGCGACACGCGAAGAGCACCGAGGGTTAAAGCAGACGCTTTACCGTATTAAAACATGAAAAACTGTGTCAACGGCTCTTTCACTTTCAGTGCTTCACATTGCCACCTAGCCGCCTGGAGTGCATACTACATACAATTTCACACACTTTTGCGTCACCATATGCACGCAGATCCCCCCCCATAACGCTCGTCTAAACGCAGAATAAAAAGTGATAACGCTACGCCACTTTTGCGTTCTCTCTTCAGATCGTTTCCGTGTAAACATAGCCTCAGACTTGATTGAATGAGATATCATAAAAAAACACCTTTGCTCTCATAGTTATACAGCGACGCATCACATGAAAAACTAACTCTGGTTGGTCCCTTTAAGTGTTGATAAGAGTTTATGTGAGTGGTTCTTGGTCAGAATAAGCTGCGGTGTTGAGATGTTATTCTGATACTCAGCAGCACTAGCCCTCAGCTAGCTGTGTTCTGTCACCTGTGTTAACTCTGCCCTCTGTTTTTCTTTCTCATTATGTCTGTCTCTGTGGCCCGTGTGTGGGAGGCGTTTAAAAACAAATAGATGATGCACACTATGATTAGGTCACTTGCACTGTTAAAAACAGCTCTATAAACGCCTCTGCCCAGTGTCTGTCCGATTTGTCTCCAGTCCAGACAGCTGTGGGCCGCAGGAGCTTACAGACGGGTGATCTGAATGATGGCAGTGTAGGCCGATGTCCAATTTCCCAAAACTTTCATTTATTTCATCTATTTATTTTAGAGGCAAGAGCATGTGTATATGAACATGCAGTTTACGCAATAAAATGTACAGTTAAAAAAGCACTCCATACTTTCGAGGACAAAGCTAATGAATAAATAAGTGTGAATGAATGTGAAATAATAATGTATACTGCACAAACTAAATGGTAAATAAATACCTAAATAAATTAGTGATGTGCCGAAACCGAAATTAAAGTTTACATTTAGACGAAAACCAAAGCTGAAAATTAAGTTTATTTAATAATAAATTAATCATATGTATTGAACAACAAATCAAATAAAGACTGAGTTGTATACAAACATTTTACATTTTATTTAAAAAAATTTTTTATTTATTTAATAATTTACGTTTTTTTTAATTAAATTATTAATAATCATTTATTGCATTTATTGTTTTAAATACTTTTTACATTGTACATTTTACCTGTATTTATGCATTTATGTATGTCATTAATTAGGTTATTAATTTTCAGTTATTTTGATCTGTATTTCAGTATGATAATAAGCGTGTGGTCTTAATCCTATAGTAATACTCAAAATTAGTGGTCGACTAACACTGATTTTTTTTATGGCCGATGTCGATTTCTGGGTGGCTGATGACTAATTTAAAGATAGTAAAAAAACACATGAATAACAATTGCTGAAAGGAAATGTCTTCATTTTACTTAATATTTACTAAATTAAAATAAATAATTTTAAAATGAAAAAAAAAAATGAATGTTTAATCTGTAAAATAAACAGACATAAACTTTCTGTAATCCTATTAGTATTTTTCCCAAATAGAGAAAAAAATATATATATAAAGGAAGTATGCACTGTAACCAACAGGACACTTACAGTAGTAAATCTAGTAAAGTTTGTGCGTGCTGGGAATCATAATTTTTCAAATAAAGACAAGGTAACTCTCATTTTACGTAGTGCATGCATGTCCCTGGCGTCTCCAATGACAACTGAACTCTCCTATCTTCATTCAGATCGCACAACCGTTACGCACAGAGTACACACGTTTTTATGCAGTCTACAAATGCACATTTAAGATTTCACAGCTGGATTCAACTTAGTCTGCAATGTTATTTATTAGATATTCAAATACTTGTTTTAATGATATAAATGTGTATTTGCTGTAGGGCCGGGGCGATATACAAAATCAATAATTAAAAATCAAAATTGACAATACCCATTTTTCTCCCAGAATGTCACAGTGACTGCAAACTAGCATTCAGATCTGCCTCCATTTAGTTAGCAATGCCCAAATTCCTACGATCCAATCAAATCCAGAGGTCGACATCAAGTCCCGCCCTATATTTTTTGTTCATTCCAGAAGCCGTTTCACTAG
Source organism: Phoxinus dragarum (assembly GCA_033366665.1). Classification (NCBI taxonomy): domain Eukaryota; kingdom Metazoa; phylum Chordata; class Actinopteri; order Cypriniformes; family Leuciscidae; genus Phoxinus; species Phoxinus dragarum. The sequence goes on from JARPMJ010006546.1 coordinate 46,380, forward strand.
GATATACGTCACAATAGGGAAGACTCGCAACTTCAGTTTCATGCTGACTTTAAAATCACATTACATTCTAACATTGAAAAAAACATTACAATCTGGAAACAAAAACAATGTGTTTTAAAGGCAGGTAAGGGAAGAGGAGTAGAGGATCCCAGCCGTTTTAACAAAGACAAAGAAGGCAATCTAAAGGCAACGTAACAGCTTCACTAATGCAAAGACAATACCGGACAGTGAATAGAACTGAGGACTTTAAAAGGATACACAAAGATATAATTGCCCCATCCTATATAGTTTATAAAAAAACATTGATATTGTACAAACTTGATATACCGCCCAGTCCTAATTTGCTGAATGCTGACGGTAGATAAGAGAGTAGAGAGAACTGTAGAACAGAGATTGTACACTAATGAAGACTGTGAAAGCGATGGGGTCTCAGGTGCTGCCGTTCTCAGCTGTGTCAAAATAAAAGTCCCCATGCCGACACATCGAGACTGTCCTCGCTGCAGCCTGTTGTGCGATGACGTACTTGATTAATCAAATACATAGTTGATGTTCGGCGCGCATGTGCGGAATATGATGTTTTTAACATGCATGTATTAATCTCGTATTTAATGTAATTTAAACTGTAATGCCTAGTTAAAGATAGAATAAATAGATACAAATTGCGGTTTCATTAGACACTACTAACTATAGAGTATTTCAAATTGATTTAAGCAACGAGGGCATAGTGTTTTGAATAGCCTATAACCTATGTATTATTATTATTTGTTTAATTCATTTAATTTGGTCCTTTTTTAATACAAATAGACTGAAAATATATATAGCTATTGTCTTTATTTTTCCCATAGTAATATTTGTCTGTCTTATATAGTCCTCTTTGTTATTTGTTTAATATTTCTGTAATGTAGCATTTATTCGTTCATGAATGAATCAAATATATTATTTTTCTCTCTCACTCACTGTGCTTTAGCCTACATGACAGATTAAGAGTTATACTAAAATATGTGGGACATCTTTTTTATACCATAAGAGATTTAATACATGAATTTAGAGATTTTAAGAAAAAGCAGAAAACGATCTTGTGTCTGATATCCGATCTGTTAAAACATCCCAATGTCCAACAAATTCACAAACTGTTGGGGACAATGTCAGGTTATATATTAATACAATGAAAACAATTATATTTGTTATGCAAATGAAATCCATAGATAGATCAACGTTCTAATGAATAAAGAAATGTTTTATATATTCATATAGCGTTGAATGCTCTAAACATAATTATTATAAGTTGATGATAAACGATATAGCTTATTAATTAGCCTACATTACTTTGCATGGAAATAGCACAATGCCGTTATCAAGAGAGAGCTCAATCTCTATCTAGGCAGACTTTTTCCTTCTAAATATTTTGAAATTGAGTATAGCCTACATTTAAACTTATGATCTCCGGTGTTGTTTTGAGTGTTTTAGACAATTATGAAAAGCAACTATGATGAATAAACATTTATTTGACTTGACTGAGGGGTGCCGCGTTATTAGTCATTTTAACCCCTCTTTTCTTTCATTTTAATTGTCATTTTTATTGAGAATGAGAATGTTTATCTTAGCTATTAGAAAAATATAAAATTCGATATACACAAAATGGAATGGATCGTGAATGATAATAGCACTAATTTGGGCAGTGTCGTTGGAGATAAAAATAGGCTACAAAATGCATATCCAGTATTGCAAAACTTTGAAGCTGCCAGTAGGAAGAAAAACATGTTATGGGCCATAATGTAAAAGCTTTAATGTTTAAATTCATCCACTTTAGCCATTATTATGGCAGACAGATTTTATAAAATATCTTTTTATAATAGGTAATCGCGCCCGTGTGTGTTTAAACTTTCATGATGTCATCGAAACCTACTACAGCGCATGCGTGTTAAAACGTCAACTACGTATTTGATATCATCAATGACATCATCACGCTACAGGCTGCAGCGAAGACTTCTTGGACACATTGGCCATCTTGAAGAGCTTATCGAACAATGCCGATAATTTTAAAAAATAGTCAACCACTACTCAATATTGGAATGCAAATGCAAGATAACCATTAATTTCTGAGATGATAATTGGATGCAACCTGATGTCAAATGTTTATGGCATACTAGAAACTATTGTGGGGGAAATATCAGTATGCAGTACTCTAGTAATACACAGCCGATCTGTCGATCTCACAGCAGGTGTGTGATTAATTAGCTGCTCCTTGTGGACTTGGATATTAAAGGGCTCATCCTTTATCCAGAAGAGACAGAGACAGAAGTATAGGGGAGGAGTGAGTCTCTAGTTGTGGTTGAGAGGAGAGAGCGGCAGGCCTGGCCCTGGGGGGTAGGGGGTGCCCTGTTTTTTGTAGCCCTCCATCTGGAGAAACAGGCTGTACACACACACACACACACACACACACACACACACACACACACACACACACACACACACACACACACACACACACACACACACACACAAGCACAGTCAGAAATGCAAAGGTGGCTCTGTTCATGAACAAATATTAAAAGATCTTCTTAAAGGTAGTTCACCCCTAAAATGTCATTTTGTCATCATTTACGTGTTGTACTGAATGCATTTTCTTTCTTCTGTATAACACAAAATAAGATGTCTTGAAGTACAGTGTGGTCCGAACAACATTTGGACCCCATTTATTACATTTATATAGCTCTTTTCTCTGCACTCAAAGTGCTTTACATAAAAGGGGAATCTCCTCAGCCACCACCAATGTGCGGCATCCACCTGGATGATGCGACGGCAGAAAGCCCGACACACACCAGCTTACTGGTGGAGAGGAGACAGTGATGAAGCCAATCAGTATGCTTGGGGATGATTAGGAGGCCATGATGGGACTGGGGCCAATGGGCAGATTTGTCCAGGATGCCATAATATTGTATATTAATGTTATTGTTAAACCCCTACTCTTTTTTCCGAAGGACATGCTGGAATTATTTTTAATGACCACAGAGAGTCAGGACCTCGGTTTAACGTCTTATCCGAAGGACGGTGCTCTTTAACAGTAGTGTCCCCCATCACTATACTGGGGCGTTAGGACCCACACAATAGCACCCCCTGCTGGCCTCACTAACACCTCTTCCAGCAACAACCTGGTTATATTATTAATTTGTATGTATATATATATGTGTATATATATTATATATATACACTGTTGTATACTGTGTTCACCCATAATATACAATATTATGACAAAATATATAAATTAAACAAAATATATAATATAAAACATTTTGTGCTGTGTATTTTTATGCTTCATTATAGTATTGTGTCTCATTTCAAAACTCTACTGGAATCAATTGTGAGTTGGGTCTTTTGTGACTGTTTGTGTGAAGTGTGAAGTTGCTGCCTATTGTAGAGTGCTTAGAATCAGGCTTATCTCATTGAGATGAGAGCAGTCGTGATATCTGCTGTTTCATGGAATGAACCATGTGAGCGCACCACAAAACAATCCACGTGTGTGTGTGTGTTTGTGTGTGTATGGGGTAGCATATGGACTTAGGCGTGTTGAGTTCTGCTCTCACACCAGGTGTGAAATGGGCTGTTTAATTAACTGCTGATGCTGTTCTAATGTATGTGTGTGTGTGTGTGTGTGTGTGTGTGGTCAGTGTGAGGCAGAGGTGGGTTAATAGACGAGCCCTCAGAGAGAAGAGATGCACATTAATCACACCGACACACTCTCTCTCTCTGCAGTGTGAAATCTGTTCATTTCAGTGGCATTCCAAGCGTGACAGGAAGTGTTGGAACCTCTCGGCCATATATGGGCACGGCTTCCTTTGAGAGCAGCTTGCACAGACGCATTGCACTGAATACATTTGAATGTCATTAGCATCTCATAAAGCACACCAGTTTGACTCAGATGGTGTGTGTTTCAATAAGAGGCCCATCTGCCTGCGTGTGTGTGTGTGTGTGTGTGTGTGTGTGTGTGTGTGTGTGTGTGTCAGTTGAAAGAAAAGGCACCAATAAAACCTACTTGAGAGAGACCTGATGTCTGTCTCTCACACACACATACACACTCTTGTGATGATATTTGGTGCAGTAATTTAGCACTAATTCTGTAAAGACATATCAAATATGAATGTGTGTATGACAGATCCATACTCACAAGAGCTGGAAAACGAGAGGAGGATGATGATGTTTGATGGATGAGCGTGTGCCGGATTGAATAAAAAAGAAGAAATATGTATGGGGGTGATGGTGGGGTGGGGTGGATCTCGCTGCACATGTGCCTGCAGTCCTGCTGAATTATTCACACTGTCCTGTCACTGTGTCACCATGGGAGAAACAAATGAGAAGACAGTGAGAAACGGCAGCAGATGAGCAGCTGATCAGTGATGACCACAGGCGTTACTGAACTCCTGAACTGCTTATAGGTATCATAGATATCACACTCCTGACATGAAGGCGGCCTCATTCCATGCCTCATTTTGGCAAAATTCCAAGCAGAATGGTGGAGAAGGCAAATACCATAATGCACTGCACTAAGCTCTGTAAAGATAAAGCCAGCGATATATTGATTATAAATGTACAATTACGCATTCAATGCTGAAATATATCGATCAAAAAATGAAAGTTTAAATGCTCTCTAGTATTACGCTCTCTAACTAGGCTCTCTTCATACCAGTCCTACGGTAGTATGGCAATACTAAAGCTTTAAAATGGTAGTAGTATTGTTATGGTAAGCAATGTTGTATTTGTGGCAGTAACACATTTTAAAACTTTACTTTGAACACTATGTCTGCAAAAAAACATTACAAGAGAGTAGTTTTGAGCGGCGTTGCTTTACTGCTGTGTTGCTGTGTGGATTCGCGCCGCCTTTGGTATTGAGTGTTTACTGACGCTTCAGTTTAAACTGAACACACGTCTGATTCCAATGCATTTGATGAGATGTTGCATGCCTTTGTTCATGGTGCAATTCATCAAAACTTAGCTCGCCTCAAACATCATAATATCTTAATATAAGAATCTATTCTCTCGCTTCGTCCTTTGCTCACCTGACCACTGACAGGTGTAATGGTTAGTTTCTAACCGTCTTTGCGATAATGAATGTAATTCCATTCATCATCATGGCAGCATTTGCACTCGGTTCTTATCAGTCTTTTTATCATT
>JARPMJ010006547.1:0-25000 GCA_033366665.1 Phoxinus dragarum
AATGTTCGCGAGGTCTTGCCATGCCTCTGCAAAATTCACCAAGGGAACCAGCCCCTCGGGGCTGGTGTCCAGTGTTTTGTGCAGGTCTTTGACGGCCCCCTGAAGCGGAGAACCGGCAGGGGAGAACCGACAATGACCCACAGTGTGCGAACCTGAACACTGACTGACTGCAAGCCCTCGGGCAGACAGACCAGTGTGTGCTCGCTGGGAGCTAGCGTGTCCCGAAGCGTCAGAGACGGCGGGATACTGACGCCAGCTTCCCCGAGGGCCCAGCGAGAGAGGGGACCACGATCGCTCTCTCTCGGAGGGGGCGGCCCTTTGAGGTCTCGTAAGAGCTAGGACCTCTTTCCCTTAGCCTTCCTGGACTGAAGGACGGTCTCAGATCCGCCCTCTCAGGTGGCTGCGGGTAAGCGAGCGACGTCTAGAGTCCCAAGCTTTTTTAGGGGGAGCTCTAGAGGCGACACTCGCTTTCTGTGCCTGCCGATGAGAGGAACTGGTAGACGGCTGTGGCTGTTCTCTAGCAGCCGCCCTCCCTGGACCTTGAACGGCGAGGGAGATATTGTTTAAAAGCTTCGCCCTGCTTCTTAACATCCTGAAACCTGTCAACCACGGCGTTAACGGCTTCTCCAAACAGACCCGAGGTTGAAACAGGCGCATCAAGGAGGAAGGTCCTGTCCTTCTCCTTAATGCCAGACAGGTTGAGCCACAGATGTCTCTCCGTGGTTACCAGGAGCTGACATGGAGCGGACCGATGGCACGGGCCGTCTCCTTGGTAACCCGGAGGGGACAAATCTGTGGCCCTGCGAAGCTCGCAATATCCTCAACCGAGGGACCTTCGCCTTGGTCCATGTCCCTCAACACAGGTCGGCTTGGTACGCCTGCAAAATAGCCATCGTGTGCAGGCCTCGCACCAGCCCGACCTGCCGCCATATACGCTCTGCCCACCAAAGCTGATGTGGTGCGGCAAGGCTTAGAAGGCAGCGCCGGTGTCTTCAGGGATGACGCAAGGTCGGGTGAAAGGTAGCTAGCTAGTGCTTCCTCAACCCGAGGCATCATCCCGTATCCCTTATCCCTAGCCCCCACGACATTACTGTAGTTTAAAATCGGGGGGTTAGACAGGCGCGCAGAAAATGGCCTGTTCCAAGATTTACACAACTCATTGTGTAAATCCGGGAAGAAAGGGAGAGACCGGCGTGAAGGTTGCGTGCGGGGCTGCAGGAAGCGCTCATCGAGCTTGCTTTTAGGACGCGCTTCCTGCCTTTCCTGTGGCCAAGAAATATCAAGCTTGGCCACAGCCCGTGTTAAAACCTCCACTAACTCACCATAGCTGGGTGCAGGCTGAACAGTACTGTGTCTTTCACTTAGATCCCCCTCCTCAACATTAATCACATCTAATTCCTCGGAATCAGAGAGGTGTAAAACTGCATCATCCCGAGCGGGAGAAGCCGCGAGGCGGGCTCCCGAGCGGGGAATAGGGGAACCTGCACTCTCAGACGAAGAGTGGGAAAGTGCCTCGGGCAGTCCCACTGGCGTCTAAAAGATCTCTCTGCGATCCCCACGATGCGAGGCGCCGCATTGCCTCGGCAGATGCGGGACCCGTACCGCGGGGAGAACGCATTTGGCCATCCTCGGAAAACAAAGCCAACCGAGAACGCAGCACTCTCACTGACATCAACTCACAGTGAGCGCAAGCAGCCCCCTCGAGAGCTGCTTGAGCGTGCTGCCTTCCCAGACAAGACACACACAATTCGTGTGTATCCCCAGCGTGAGAAAGCGTGGGCATGGGAACACACATTTAGAAAACTGTTCACTTGCCATGATGAGACGAAATATAGGATATATACTTTCTTTTCAAATGATTCGGCTAGTTCAACACACACACAGAGCGCTTGCTGAATAGTAAAAAGCTGACATTCCTGTGTGCCGGCGTGCTTTTGTGTACATCCGCTTATGCCGTCACACTCTACGTCATCACGCAACGCCAATAGGATTGGATTCGGTTTCATTCATAAATTCAGACGCGCTACGCTGAAGGGCGTTCCCCTAGTGTCGTAACCGACGCAGTTCGAGTTCCCTCGAAAGGGAACTAGAAAAAAATAAGATATTAGGACAAGGTGCAGTAAATCCAGTTTTCATGTTTTTGGGCCTAGTGGGTTCTCGTCTCAGAGTGGAATATGCGTAAATTTGGGGGATAAACCATGTTTTATGTACAGTTTATGATGATGAATTGGTGTTGAAATTTTAATGTTTATTTATTTATTTATTTGTTGTGATGATGGAATGCTTGTTATCATCATCATCATCATCATCATATTGTGTTGAACAATATGTTTGTTTATAATTGTTTGTTAAAATAAAAGTGTCTTAATCCTCTTCCTCTCTCTCTCTCTCCTCTCCTCTCTCTCTCCTCTCTCTCTCTCTCTCTCTCTTAAATACACAGACAGACAATTTTACACCTAAATATCTTTCAACTACATAATGTATATATTTATTTTCAGATTAGGACGACTGAGACCAAAAATGACCTAATCAATATGGTCTCGAAGAAATAGGACTGGTAAAAATAATGTTCCTACCCTCTAATGGTGGTTCTTTTTCAAGCTTTTGTGCTTTTTAAGCATAAACAAAACATAGCTTTAATTTAAAATTAAATTATTTCTTCTGTCATGAATAACAGAGAACAGAAAATCAATAATAAGCCTTGATTGTGGTGATTTGTGTTATTTAACAGAACTCAGTGAGCTCCGGATTGTCCTGGTTGGAAAGACCCGGCTTTGGGAAAAGTGCCACTGGAAACACCATCCTGGGAGAAGAAGTCTTCACATCCTATATGTCATCTGCATCTGTAACTCGAGGGTCTAAAATGGAATTTAGGATTATCAATGGAAGAAAGATTTCAATTATTGACACTCCTGGTGTTTGTGACACAAGTTTGAGTAAAGAGGAGGCAGAGAGAGAAATTAAGAAGTGTATATCTTATTCTGCTCCTGGTCCACATGCCTTCTAATTGTTGTTAAACTGGAAAGATACACAGAAGAAAATGCAAAAGCAGTAGAATACATTGAAAGATTATTTGGTGAAAAGGCATTGCATTACGCCATGGTAGTGTTCACTCATGGAGATCAACTTAGAGGACAGAACATTAAAACATTTGTGCACAGCAGTCCAGAATTACAAGCGTTTGTCCAGAGATGCAGAGGACAATATTTTGTGATTGATAATACGAAGCAGGATTCAAAGCAGGTTATGGAGCTGCTACACAAGATTGATGAAATGGTTCTTGATAATGGTGGAGAATATTACACTAATGATATGCTTCAGGAGGCAGAGAGAGCAATTGAGAAAGAGACACAACGGATCCTGAAAGAGACTGAAGAACAGAGAATGAGGGAATCAGAGGCTCTGAAGTACAAATATCAACAATGGGAAGAACTAAAGAAAAATGAGAGAAGAATTAGCAAAGAATCAAGAGGAAATGGCAAGAATGCGAGCTGTGGAAAACAATGGTTTCCTTCAGAATATAGTAAACGGGATTAAGGATACCGTCAATTGGTTGTATAATTCTATTATCTCAAAGTAAGATCTTCACTAGATATCTCAGTATAAGAGCAGAGGTTTCAAAACTATTTTGTTTTAGATGTGTTTTTTTTAAAGCGGTCTTTTTGATAATTGAAGGTCTGATTCTGAAAACATCCACAAAGTGAAGAGAGAAACTAAACTGATACTAATACTTTTTCTACTGTACTGTATTCCTCACAAAGCTATAAATGAAGTCTGTCTAATGTAGAGGACGAAAGACTTCGCTTCTTCAAATATTGAATATGATTTTTGTGGCATAATGCAACAGTTATACATATTAAACATTTTTACAGATAGGCTTTTGCTTTCATTAATGTTCTCATCTTCTGTAATTGTGTCACTGCACCAGCGGTTATCTAAAGCTTGACCAGAAATATTCTGCATCGCTGAACTGATGGATCGAATGAATGGATCTGAGTCACGTTAACAATAGAATAGTTGTGAGATTTGCAATAGCTCTTCTATTACCCCCCTTTTCCACCAGCAAGAAGCAGGTGCTGGTTCAGAGCTAGAGCTATTTCCGGTTCGGCAGTTGGTTCTACTGACGGGTCTTCCTAAGAACTGGTTTGCCTTTCCACAGGCTAGACAACAGAGCCAGATCTTACGTCACCGTATATATCTCATGTTGCCCAGCAACGCTAGCGTGGGCAGCGCCAAACAAAAGCACACCAGGCTTGTTCGAGATGGTTACGGCTTCTCGCAGACCGATCGCCGCGTGACATCAAAAGCACTGCGAAAGCGATCCAAAAGCACAAGGAGTCGTATGATCATACACAGGGACACATGGACTTTACAAACCCACCCAGTCCATTCCCTCCATATCTCATCTGAATAACACAACGCCAGCTTCTTGCCTATTGTCATGCATTGATATACTACACAGTTCACTTGTTTGTACTCTGCATGTAGATATTTCCTATATGCTCATCCAACCCGGTCTCACGGCAATTCGTACATATTTTACGATTTGCCAAAATCGTATGAATTCATACGAATGACATATGAACATATGACATATGAATGACATTTACATATGAACGCGCCCGGAGATGACGGAGAGGGATTTTTATGTTGAAATTTATTCTCAGTATATCACTGGGAAACGCTTAGCGTGAAACTTTGTGCGTTAAGTTCACATTCTGAGTCTACTTGCCTGTAGGCTGTAGCCATATAGTACAGACTTCTCCAATAATAATAATAATAATAATAATAAGGTGCGAGTTTGGTCTTTTATATCACTGTATTAGTCCATTAAGATAAGCGTCTTTTTATGTCCAGGCAATCCTGAATTATTGAGGGAAACCCGCGCAGCACATCACCGCGATATAAAGTTAAGGCAACTACTCACCAAGATAAATATGTCCTACCTCAAATGTAACATTTGTTCTGTACATCAGCATCGGGGAATAACATTAATCTCGTTCACGGTAGAGAAAGATGCATGTAGGCTACAGAGGACCGTGAAGACACTGAATTACACTGAAAAATACACTTACATTTCTATAAAACCCTTTTACATCCCACGTGATCAAATAGTTGCGCGCGCATTTTGGCAACGGAAGTGGTGTTGTTCCCCACTGGCTCTAACGTGTTAGCAACTCCGAAAGTTTATCAAAACGGTTTCCCAGCATCAAATGTCTGGTTGTTACGTTTACGGTTGCACTAATCGATATTCCACCAAGGGGCTTACGTTTTATAGGATTCCGACAGGATCACGGCCGTTTAGAAGAACCGGATCTGGTAGCCGGATACCATTTGATAAAGTCAACTTTTTGAAATAACTTTCTCTAGCCCTGTATGAATTCATATAATTATTTTATGGTGTGCTTCAGACTTATCCCTTAATAAAACATGAACAAAATACACACAGTGAACTAGATTTTTTTTTATTATCTGACATACATTTCACAGTAGTAGTCTATATTATTTATTTTTAAGTGAAAAATAACTTCAAATGCAGCCACAAATCTAACACTGTAAACGGAAAAAGGTATTTTAGATTTAACAATATAACTGTAAAAAAAAAAAACAGTACAACAAATAAATCTAGGAATGAAAAAAAATGATATATGAATAATTTAAGAAAATAATCTCTTTAAAACTTAAAGATGAAGGCGTCACTGTACCCACCCAGTGTGCTTGTCAAACTCAGTAAAGGCCAGCGGGGTCCGCGTCGCAGCTCCAGATGTCGGTAGTAAAGCTGATTGTTTGCACATCTTTTAGTTTACATGAAATGTGTTCACGCACGGTCTCGAATAGCTTAGCGAGCGCTGTTTCAGAGATGTATTTGCGACCAGGCAAACTGTACCGGGGCTTTAAATGTCCAATTAAGCGGCAAAAATCCAACGTTTTTGACGACTGACAGCGGCTGGTCATCCAGAACAATAGACTCGATAATTTTGTCGGTTATATTGCCAAACAGCGGACATACTTCTAGCGCGCGCATTTTAATTTCTTCTTCGCTGCTCTAAACGGTGGTTGCTTGTGGCGACACTGCACAACTCCCTGTGTTGCCGCGGGCAGCCACACAGCGAAGAAGACTTGATCTCCGATTTGCAGCATTAAGCAAAGCTAGCGTGCAATAACTAGATATTGTTATGAAAATGGTATCGGATCGGTACATGGGTAACAAGTACTCGCCGATACCGATGCCAGAATTTTTAATTGGTATCGGCGGCATTTCCGATACTAGTATCTCTAGTTTTTATGTTTTTTTTATGAATGAATGGCTTGGCTTTAAACTGTTGCTCTCGTCTTCGTCAACAACACACGATTGCGCCCCCCTGCTGGTGAGGTTGATTAACAGCAGATGGAGATTATGCTCGGTAATCTACTGCAGTTCCTGGATGTCAATGTTGAATTTGCTGTCGAATTTGAACCACTGAATTTGTGGAAGTGAATTTGTAAAGCGAAATAAAATGGACCGAAAATTGCCTGTTGAATATTATAGGTTGTATTTTTAAACAGTTTGAATATTTTGGAAGTGAAATATGAAAGGTGAATATGGATAATTTAATTTTTTATTAATGAAAATGTGTTTGAAATGTTTTGAATTGAAATATTCACAGTTTAAATATAGAACCATGTTGAACCAGCCCATAAAAATGCAAGCCATAAAAATACAATGCATTAAAATGCAAGCATGGTTAATGCAATTTGCAATTTTCAAGTCATGCAATTCAACAGGCTTTTTATTTCAAAAACATTTGCCATTATTTTACTTCCATATTAAAGAATTAGGGAGTTTATGATAGACAACTCTTGAACTCAAAATGTCTTTATTGTATGGTATTTCTGAAATAATGTATTTCGCAGTTCCTCATATTGTGTCTACCAGGTTTCCTCCGTTCATTATATAAAATATCGCTCAACACTTATTCATAACCTTTCACAAATTAACATAGATCATCATCCAGTCAGCAGCTAAGTTTTACGCACGTAATCTACAACGGTTAATTTCCAATCGGATATGACGAAAGTAATAATTTCGTTTTAAAACTCTGATTCGGATTAATTCAGAGTTTGACCAAACATTTGATATTTTAACTGATAATTAATACAATGAATGTACTAGCAGCAATAGAGTGAGTGTGTGTGTGTGTGTGTGTGTGTGTGTGTGTGTGTGTGTGTGTGTGTGTGTGTGTGTTGTGTGTGTGTGTGTGTGTGTGTGTGTGTGTGTGTGTGTGTGTGTGTGTGTGTGTGTGTGTGCTCCTGTGCGTATTAAAGCTTTAACTTCTGCTGATGAAACAACAAACTTCAGTCAAACTTTTCTTCACTTTATTATAATTCTGACTCCGGGTCTTCATCATATTCAGATATTCATCATTTCTGGGTCTTTGATTGTACATCCCCTTACAATACGAATATACAGTTATTGATCATTTTAGTTCAATTGTGTGTAAAAATATAAAAACTTGCTGCAATCGGATGAAATAATAAGTCCTAGAAGAATATGTTAAAATATTACCTATTATGTTTTTGTATATCCTTAACTATAGAGCACACTGTGCTGTATTGCTAGATTTCCTGAGTTGCGAGTTAAGATCTTGAAACACTGAGAGGTGTTGATGTGGATTAGATATGATGGTATGCGTAAACATGTTGGACTAGTTGTTCATTAGTCTTTCACATTCAGTCCACAATTTTCAATTTCAATTTATTTATAAAGCACAAATAAAACAAAACTTCCGTTGACCAAAGTGCTGTACAGAGAATAAAATAAAAACAAACAACAACAGGACAATTGTTTCAACATTTCAATGTACATACGACAGATCAAATAAAAATGTCTTTAACCTCACTTTAAAGATGCACAGGGTTGGTGCAGCTCTGATGTCTGGAGGGAGGCTGTTCCAGAGTCTAGGAGCGGCACTAGAAAAAAGCCCTGTCTCCTCTGGTCTTAAGTTTTGTTCTCGGAGCCACCAGAAGGCCTAGGTTCGCAGACCTAAGAGCTCTTGATGGTTGGTGAATCCAATTTAATGACTTAAAAACTAATAATAACTGTATAATATTTTGTGTTTGGCTGATTAAGGATGAGTGCTACCAGAATGGTGTGTCGATTATAGTACACAGGAATGAGTCCAGAAGTTAATTCTCAATTGATTTATTGCCATTTGCTTTCTTCATTATCCCATTTCCTTAATATGGCTTTACAACTGCTGCATATTGCTGGTGTCTACAATCAAACAATGTTAACTTTACTAAATACAAATTATAATAATAAGTATACATTCACATAAACAAAGGAAATCTTTAAACAAATCAACAGTTATCAAATTAATATCAATACAAAAGGTTTAAATAAACTTACAAAGTCTTAGACGCAGCAAACACATGCAGCAAGCAGGAGCAAACAGTCAGCACAAAGAGAGACACACTAGTGAGGTTGATTGATAAGGTAATTATCCTCAGGCGAGGGAAGTTTCCAGGAAGTGGGCGTGTCCTCCCAGTAGAGTGACTAATTGGGATTTTTAACAATAACACTTTAAAGGTGATTCTATGGCGCACTGGCAGCCAGTGTAGTGCCTTAAGGGACAGGAGTTATATGGTCTCGTTTTCGAGTTCCTGTCAGTACTCTTGCAGCGGCATTCTGGACTATTTGAAGGCGGTTAATGGATGATTCACTGATCCCCACATAGAGCGAGTTACAATAGACCAGCCTTGTAGAGATAAAAGCATGTACAACTTTTTCGAAGTTAAAGGGTTAGTTCACCCAAAAATTAAAATAATGTCATTAATGACTCACCCTCATGTCGTTCTAAGCCCGTAAGACTTCCGTTCATCTTCGAACACAGTTTAAGATATTTTAGATTTAGTCCGAGAGCTTTCTGTCCCTCCATTGAAGCTGTATATACAGTATACTGTCCATGTCCATAAAGGTAATATAAACATCATCACAGTAGTCCATGTGACATCAGTGGGTTAGTTAGAAGTTTTTGAAGCATCGAAAATACTTTTTGGTCCAAAAATAACACAAAAATAAGACTTTATTCAGCATTGTATTCTCTCCCGGGTCTGTGGTGAATCCTTCACAGTTACGCTGCTGACGTGTTATCTGGTGCGCCCGAGCTTCATTTATAGACTGAGGGAAACGCACGCTGTAAAAGTGTCTCATCCGCGACATGCACATTTACGCACCATTAAAAAAATGATATCCACGCAAACAATGTAGAATAGCTTGAATATAGCGTGCGTCTCCCTCAGACTGTAAACGAAGCTCGGGCGCACCAGATAACACGTCATCAGCGTCTTACCGTCAGCGGCGTCACTGCGGAGCTCCTGAACGCAGATTCACAACAGACCCGGGAGAGAATACAATGCTGAATAAAGTCTTATTTTGTGTTATTTTTGCTTCAAAACTTCTAACTAACCCACTGATGTCACATGGACTACTGTGATGATGTGTTTATTACCTTTATGGACATGGACAGTATACCGTATATACAGTTTCGAAGGACGGACAGAAAGCTCTCGGACTAAATCTAAAATATCTTAAACTGTGTCCCGAAGATGAACGGAGGTCTTACGGGCTTAGAACGACATGAGGGCGAGTCATTAATGACATTATTTTCATTTTTGGGTGAACTAACCCTTTAAAGACTGAGAGTATAGTCTTAAGTTTTACCAGGGTTCGTAGCTGGTAGAAGCTTGATTTTACCACTTGATTGACCTGTCTATCCAGCTTCAGGGCACTGTCCAGTACCACTCCCAGGTTTTTGACATATGGCTTCACATATGGTGTCAAGGTACCAAGATCCATATTTGTTGTATCATATAGACTGGAAGGTGTAAACACTATAATCTCAGTCTTTTCCTCATTTAAACTTAAATTTTTTTGCGACATCCATGCTTTCACATCCTCAAGGCAATCAGCCATCTCTTCTAGATTCTTTCCATGATTAAGAGGGAAAATATATTTGTGTGTCGTCTGCAATAGCAATGATAACTCATGTCATATTTTTTGAAAATAGTACTCAAAGGAAGCATGTATAAAGAAAACGACATCGGAGCCAATGTGGAGCCTTGAGGAATTCCACATGTTAAACTTTACTGATGTAGATCGGTAGTTACTAATGTTAACTGAAAAACTCCTTTTTGTAAGATAAGACTGGAACCAATGTAAGACTGGGCCTCTAATGCCCACTACGTGTTCTAAGCGAGATAGTAGGACAGTGTTGTCAACCGTATCAAATGCAGCACTTAAATCAATACTATCAATACTACCGAATCTCCAGAATCAGTAGCCAGAAAAATGTCATTCAGCACTTTAACAAGCGCCGTTTCTGTCGAGTTAATTTTTTAAAAAACAGATTGAAATATATCAAAAATTTTGTTTTTTGTTCAAAAAAGTTTCAAGCTGACATAGAACTACTTTATCTAAAATTTGTTACAATGAAAACAATATGATAAGCCAAGAATGTGTCAGCCATCATTCAGCAACACAAGCTGCTGTTTGTGACACATTCTTGACCTAACGCCAAATTATTTTCACTGTGACTAAATGTGAAAACATCTGTAGGCTACTATTTAATTGTAGTATTTACTTATTACTAATTCAAGTGTTAAGCTATAAATTTATGCTCACGTTGGATTGAAAGTTTCTGCATCTTTACACTTTCCAATTAGATTTCATTTGATAACGTTAACATGAACTAACATTGAAGATACTTCTACATAATTTATTAATATTATTTTATAATATAATTATAATTTCAACATTTCTAATACATTTTAAAAATGAAACATATTTAAGATTTGTTAACGCACAATGAACAATTGCAAAGCCAAAACCACAATGTTTATTACAAAGTTAACGGCTTTGAGTTTGAAGTCGGATCTTTTAGCGTGGCTGATAGATCTGATCTGGGAACAGGATTTGGTTGTGTGTGTGTGTGTGACTGTGTGTAATTGCTTTTGTTGTACTAATTATGATGGAAAGCACTTTGGTCAACGGCAGTTGTTTTAAATTACACTTTAAATTACACAATGCTCTGCCAAACATCAGTGTTGTGGAATGTCCCGTGTAAAGGGAGATTCCCTGCATGCATTCATGCAGTGCGCAAAATAATCTTCAAAACATATTTTATGCTTCACTGAAGAAAGAAAATCAAACAGGTTTTGAACAACATGAGGGTGATGATGACAGAATGATTATTTTCGGCTCAAATATCCCTTTACAAACAAAGAGAAAGACAACCATGTTTTTTTCTTTCAATCATTTTAAGGACTAGTGTCTGGTTTCAGTCCAAGACATTGCCAACACCATATCTGTCACAGTTCTGTTTCTCACTACTACAGTACATTATTACATTATATTATATACATTACCGGACATTAAAAAATGTATATCCGGGTTCCGGGAGAAAAGTCAGTAAATTCGAGTAAAATCACAGGCTTCGCTTATCCCGTGCGAATGCGCCACACGAAATTCAGATGTCGGGGGGTAATTTCTAAATCACACGAGGTCCTATAATAGGCTACTAATCCCGTGCGAATAGGGCTTAAGATGTAATAGTGTTTGTTCCAATAACGTTAGGCTATATTAAACTAATGAATCCTTAACTTTGAAATATGTATGATACTTTAAAAAAAAGAAAGATTACACTTTTGTTAAAATATTGTTAAAATTGTAATTGTTGTTGATTTACATGTGAACACTTTTTAATAAAATAGCAAAAAATATATTTACAAGGTAGATGTAAAATAATCAATATAAGCCTTCTCATTAAATTATTTATTATTGTTTTTTAGTGACACATTTGGGCAGAGGATGTATTCCAAAACTTTCTGAACATACAGCATGAGAATTAACTGCACAATTACTAGAAATGTTTTACCTTGGATATTATACAATTTGCATGTATACAATTTTTTTTGAAAAAAGAATGAAAGTTTCCAAATCTAACTTTGAACCAATTCTGTAGAATGGCTCATATAGCCTGGATTGGTTTCCAGGTATGACTATGTACTAAAAATGTGCTTTTGACTTTCATTTATATTTGGATTATATATATATATTAGTGATGTCAACGATTAATCGACGATCGATTAATCGTCGATAATACATTTAATCGATACAACTTCTCGATCATGGATTAAGCAGGTCATGCGCGTGCGCTGCTCAACCGCGAAACAAGCGAGCGCGTTTTGTTTAGGACCATTTTACACCTTCATTATGACTAAGTTTGCGTGTTCATTCGCAGCCTTTTGTTTTGTGCAAATGTAAGTTGTAATATTGTGTTTATTTTGTGTACGCCTGTCTATATCTGATTTATCTTATATTGGATGCATCCCTTGAATGAACGCTGTAGTGCGCATGATCAGCTTCAGCGCGCGCGGCTCAAACGGCACTGCACGGCTAATAATGACTATTGGCAGGACTGTCATATTACATAACATGAGAACACTATTGTATTAAATGGTTGTGAATGCATTGGGTTTAGTTGCCGTCTTCAGTGCGGTGTTCAGGGAGAGCTCGTCCACAGTCACACACTCTGCACGCGTCTGAGGCGGCGCTGCAGGTGACGCGGTGTAGGCTATAGTAGTCATTATATTTGATAATTAAATAATCAATGACATCGAAACATTCATCCATCGATCATGGGAATTTGTGAAAATTGACATCCCTAAACAACAATAAAACATCAATTGAGCAATATAACATGCATTTTTATTCAGTATATAAGCAATATTTTGCTTTTTATGTTAAAGACACTATTGATACCGTGAGAAATTTACATTCTCAGGAAAATAGCCGCTTATCAGTTAATCGTTAAATGATCGTTAAGGTCAATCAACTAATGATTAATGAATTAATCGATAATTTGCATCCCTAATATATATTTTTATTTATTTATTTATTTATTTATTTATTTATTTATTTTGTCCTCACATTCTTTCTTGTGGGACACACCTGAATGAAAGGCTCATTATGCAAGCTCATTATGCGGGGTCATTATGCGGGGTCATTATGCGGGGTCATTATGCGGGGTCATTATGCGGGGTCATTATGCGGGTCATTGTCTTTCTCAGGTGTGAACCACTTACTATTCATGATGTGTTGGATCATCCACGCCCCCCGCGCATATTGCCTTCCCAATTAAAAAGTGTTTTACAAAATGTAAATCAGTGTATTGTTTTATGTGAATGATTAGGCAGGATGATTTTCAGATCATTTTGAAGGAAAAACTCTAGGCGACAACTCAAAAGTATTGTGGACACATATTTACTATGTGTTTTGTGGCGTTATTTCAGACACTTACATTTTTTAAACATGCATAAACATTATTCTCTCAAAAATACAAACATGTACATGCATGTTGCTCACATATTATGGTAGCCCTGTTTGATAAATAGAGTGTAATTACACCTTTGCCATTAATATGTTTATAAGCAACTGAAAAAAGCACAAATGTCAGGGCATGTCAGAACATCTCAAGGACCCCCAAAAACACCTTAGACCGCAGAGGGTTAAAGTACAAATCACAAGGGTACAAAAACTGTACCCTTGAGGGTACAGCCCCAGTGACAAGCCATTGTACCCCTAAAAGTACAATTATGTAGGCTACTTCATTTTCTGAGAGTTAAAGATCTGCTGACAAACAAAAGCAGTGTGTGTGAACTCGTAATAAACATAATAAACATTCTTAGGTCTGTGGGCTAGTGATGTTACATATGACACTGAAGCATCAAAGCGCGTATCGAGTTCACAGCAACATTTCTCATGAAGCCCTGTGTCGGAGCGATGCTTAGTTTTTCGTTGATCACGTGTTTCTCTGAAAACATGATCAACGAAAAACAAAGCATCGCTTCTGACATCTCATGTTACAGGGAAACTCAATCATCTCTACAGGTGTAAACAGAGAGGCATTTTAGTAGTTGGCATCTTGTCTGACAGGTTTAGCTTCGCCCACACAGTAGGGATGGGGAAATGAGGCCTCATGAAGCACTGAGACTTTCCCCTGATTCCAGTCCAGGGAATGCTTCACTTTGCGTGTCGGAATGTTTGAACCCAGACCACAACTCTACAGGTTTTTGGAAGTTTAAGTCCATTTACTATTTTTTTAATTTTTTTTATAAATAAGCCTATAGCCATGATCATATATTCTGTCATATAATAAACAGCATAGAAACCATTAAATAAGTAGACCACCATTTACTTGCATTAAGCAACTCTTTTGGTATTTTTATAATTAATATAATTGCTACATTTTATTTATTGCCACACTTTAATATGTGAATTATATTATCAGAAAACTGAACATTTTGCGTTGTCAGGCTTTTATTTGTGCTTAATAAATAAAACAATGGCACTGTGCACTCGGGTTTATGGCTGCTATAAATTTGACCTGCCACAAGATGGCGCTGTTTTCGACACTCTTGATGCTTCGAATCTTTTCCTGGACTAATCAGGGGAAAGTCTCAGTGCTTCATGAGGCCTCATTTCCCCATCCCTACTGTGAGCGAAGCTAAACCTGTCAGACAAGATGCCAACTATTAAAATGCCTCTCTGTTTACACCTGTAGAGATGATTGAGTTTCCCTGTAACGTGAGATTGAGTCCGGTGATAAGATATTTCAGGAGGAGTGGCGTGTACAGTATAAAGTCAGTTCAGCTCTTCAGACTCTCAGTTAAACACAGGAGCTTCTCTTTCCAGATCATCACAAGGTAATTAAACACTATTTCATTTCACTTTGACCATTTTGTAATTTTTTTAGAAATTAATTATGAACAGAGATGTTTGTGCACAAAGTATTGCAGTGAAACTGAAAGATACATATGTATTTAAAAATCACTAACAAATGTGAAATTTCTATATATTATATCTCTGTATTTTTTTTTTCAGACAGATTTATGCAGAATCTGAATACAAGAAAAATTAATGAATGCATGAATATATCTGGACTATCACAGACTACAGAAGAAGGATTTCTCTTTATATATTCAGTGTGATTTAATAAACTCTGGATTATTCTACATCTCTTCTCCTCACAGGCGAGAAACAAGTTTATAAACACATTTCATTTCTCATCTTTACTGAGGAGCTTTATTTTCATATGATGACTGGATTATTTGCTATTTTATCAGAAATGTGTTGATTTATTTGAAGTGCATGTTTTCTGTGACATGATCTGAATCTCTATCCTCAGTTCAGTCGCTGTATTATAATTCTAATGATAACGGGTTGTTTTCTTCATTTACAGTCTCTGTTGATCCAGTCGAGCTGTAAAGTGTCGTTCTGATGAATCAAATATGATCAAACATGAGGTGAGAAGAGAAAGATGTTCATAACCACGAATTACACAATTACATTTATATATGTGACAACATCTATCATCATCACTGATTTATTATGGATATTGCAGTGTTAATGTGAGATATTGTAAGCTCATGAAACTGTTTATGAAACTTTATGAGCTTTATGTTTATCTCTGTGTGTGTGATTGAACAGATTCAAAAGAAGATCAGCAGAAATCACAGATCAGCAGAAAACAAGAAGACTGAGAGAAAAATGGAGGACAGGAATGAGAGACAAACCAGAGAATCACGAGAGGAAAGAGGAGATAGGATTGATAGACGGGGACAGTATGGAGAAACTAAATCCAGACTGTGAGTGTTTGATTATTACTGAACTTAATTAAATATTTCACCACGTGTTAATTTTAGAACATAATTCATATATATATGAGGACAATCTGATATATTTGTGATTTCTAGTCTAGTATAATGTGATCCAGACGGGCCTGTAAAGTTTGATTCTGATGTCAAAACTGAGGAGAGATTCTCATCAAACCCTTCATCATGTTCTCAAGAACACACAACATCATCATCATCTTCATCATCATCATCATCATCATCATCATCATCACTGACATCCATCAGCAGCTGAAGACCTGAACATCATCATCATCATCAAAATCAATCCTCATCATCATCATCTTTATCACTGACATCCAACAGCAGCTGAACATCTGAATCATCATCTTCATCACCATCATCTTTATCACCATCACCCTCATTATCTTCATCTTCATCACACACAGGCCTGTTTCACACAATATTTTGCTCTGCTCATATATTTAGCAAAATTTGTATTTCTATTGCACATCTCTTGCATCTTTGTTCATTTAAGATTTATGTATATTTTGTATATATTTCTGTATATATTTCTGTATCTAAATTTTGTATGACAAAACTAGACAGAAATCTGCTGTTGTATTTTGAATTGTTCAGTATATTTAATCTGGACAGTTTACATATTTAGTTGTATTTTCATATTTATAAATGTATTACAAATAATAATACACATAATGCTTCTTCCTTTATAAAAAGCAACTGAAAGATGATATTTGATGATAATTATTTCTGTACGGAAGATGTTTTAGAAAATTTCAGAGATGAAAATACAAATAATGGTTAAAGAATATAGTTTGGTTTGACTTCGAGCTTCAGATTAAATAGATCAGTGTCATTAATGCATTAATATTTCTGAGAATCTATTGACAGAAATGCAATATAAGATCCATAACTATGTTTTCAGTGGTGTATAAAGACCTCGAACCGTTATGTTTTTATTACCTTAGAAGAATGAGTCATTTATATCTACATAAGCACGGGCGCCCCCTTCTCTGAAGGTCGACATATTGTGACGTCATGTTTCCACCGTAGCCGACAGCGCTACAGAGCGAGCTTCATCACTAACTTGAATGAGAAGCAGCAAAAAAAGACGCCGCAGAATTTCGGGAAAATGAATGACCACAGATATGGCTCTTCACAGATAAGAAGAGTAAGTATGATGAAGCCAGAAAAAAAAGGGAGAAACGAAGGCAAAAATCACAGGTCAACATTGGTGTGGTTTTCACCGATGGAAGGGTCTTATGAAGTGTCCTGTTTTCTGCTGGATAGGTAAGGCAGACACCCCAAGTCTCCCGGAAGTTCCGGGAGTCTCCCGCACATTGATAGCGTCTCCCTGTTGCCCCGCAAATTAGTTAAAATCTCCCGGAATCTAGAGCGAGCGAGCAAGAGCGTGCATGTGCACGGCAGAGAGAGGGAGCAACTTTAACAATGCAAATGAAAACTGTTGTTTTAAAATGTTAGCATTACCTAGAAGCTAATGGGTGAAGTCTCCATTCCCTGGGCCCCAGCCCCTGCCTCAACAGGATATCTGCTCTGATATACGAGACCATCAGTGTGTTGTCCAGAAGGACAGGCACATGGTGACCTCTCGGTTCTGACAGGAAGTATTGAGATTCTCGGAATACCGCCATCACTTCTAGCCAATTATGTGCAAAAAGGAGATCGCCGAGTGACCACTCATGATCACCCCCCACTTGTGAGGAAAGCATCCGTCGATAGCATTAGCTGGTATAATGCTACGTTCACACCAAACGCGAATTTTGAGCGTCTGGAGCAAGTGATTTCCATGTTAAGTCAATGTAAAGACGCGCTTACGCGGGTCTGGAGGTCCTGTGGCGCAATAGACGCGTTTAGCGCGTTGCGGTAGACGCGATTTTGCCTTGTTCGCGCGAAAGAGGTGAATTGAGCGTCTGGCGTGATGCGCACAAGTGATTTTATTTGGTGCTTTTTGTGCATTCACGCGTTTGAAGCTAATTCTGACGCCTGAGTTGAAAAATCTAAACTTTTGCGTCTGTTGGTGCCGCGTTAACCAATCAGGAGCCTGGCCTACTTGCTGCTGTCACGTGGTGAAGTGACGTGATAAACGGGTGCAGGCCCGCCCAGAGTCACTCATTCAACAACTCAGAATGACAATACGGAAAGTAAAGAACAACATATTATACAGTTATGCGTTTTATTGGGAAAATACCATATACATAAAAAGAAGTGGGCTCAAGGTAAACCAAATTTTCCACATTTTATAAATGACCCACATTATACATCGTTTGGAACAAACTAAAAACAAAAAAGCAATGAAAACGCCTCGGTTACGACTGTAACCTCGGTTCCCTGAAGAGGGAACGAGCGGTTGCGTCAAGATTGACGCTATGGGAACGCTTTGCGTGATTGCGTCATGAAGCACTTGTAAAATCAGTCCAATGGCGTATAGGCGGGTGACGTCATAGCAGGAAGCTATAAAGCGCACCCAGACCAAACATTGGCAACTTCTGATAGGTCGAAGCAAGTTGATCACAGGCACGGCGGAAGTATGGCAGGTGACGCAATGCTTGTTCCCTCTTCAGGGAACCGAGGTTACAGTCGTAACCAAGGCATTCCCTTTTTAAGGGAAACTCTCGTTGCGTCGAGATTGACGCTATGAGAACGTCTATACCAACGCCACCATAGTGACCAGTGCCTGTCTTGTATGAAATCAGGCGAGCACAACAAAGACAGAATCACCCAAAAAATTGGTTGTAAACCTGATGAGTGTGTGCGGAAAGGAACACAGCCCCGCCACATCACACACCCTCTTGTAGGGATACCCCTAATACAAGGCTACAAAGCCGCCATACTCCTCCTGCTCCAACGCACCACAGAGGAAACCGGTTTGTTTCATGTGCAGAGAGCTCTAGAGTGAACGTGGCCTCAACAACCTCAGTTGAGAGACCTGAGTCTGTGAGTTGGGCCCCCTCAGAGGCCAAACCCACATTTCCATAACTCTGTTCTCCAAAACTCATGGAAGTAGAACAATCAGGGAAACTATGTACAGACGCAGTACAATCACATCTGAAAATCCTTATGAGCTCAACCACCTCGGGGTGGAGTCTTCCTTCCCTGCGCCTCAGCCCCTGCCTCGACAGGATGTCTGCTCCCTGAATCTGGTGCCCAAGGATGAGAGCCTAAGCCATCATCACCCAGGTTGATTAAGTGCCAGGTGAAATGGTCTCTAGTATAGCTTGAGAAAACAAGCCAGCGTCCTGAAACGGATGACCGGCAGGAAAAACCGAACTGACAGCTGTGAGACCCTCTCCAGAGGGGACGAGCATCCCAGTGCCGCTACATTTCCGGGCGAACACAGAGATACAGGCTCGACGGAGACCGCTGCGCCCTGACGCACACGAGGTGGCGGAGTTGGCAGAACGGCCCCCCCGAAGGCATCGAAGGGAAATGGGCACCATAAAGTGAGGTGTTAACCACTTCCCCCCCCGAATTTAAGAGAACCAGCCTCTCGAGACGGGTCTCTAGTATTACTCAAGCGACCAATTCGGTGCCCTGAAGCGGCGCACAGGCAGGGAACAGCCGAACAAATTGCTTTGAGACCCTCGGAGGAGGAGGCGAGAATCCCAGCGCCGCTACGTCTCCGGGCGGACACTGAGATAAGGGCTCGCATGAGACTAGAACTCACTGGAGACTGTTGCGCCCCGAAGCACACAAGAAGATGGGGTTAGCAGAACGGCCCCTGAGGGCACCGTAAAAATTAGGTGTTATTCATGTCCCCCCAGGGTGTAGATTTGGTTTGAACATTGGGGGGGTTTTCATGTGATCATGGTATAAATTTTGGGGGGGGTTGTGGGGGGGTTGTAATGCATAGATTTAAATATTGGGGGGGTTATCTCCCCCCTAATCCCCCCACAAATTACGCCCCTGATTTTCCCCCCAGGAATTTCACCATTTTTTTCCTCAGAATTAAATGTAGTCAAAGATCAACTAGACAAGTCAACACGGTCTGGATGAAAAAGGCTGAATCGTATATTAATACCAAATCTAATTCCTTAAGGATAAGATGGGTAAATAATTAATTTTCTCAAAAATGAAATGCAGCCAAATATCAACCAGACAAGTAAACACAGTCTGAATGAAAGGCTGAATACTATATTAATAAAGACATCTAACTCAGAAATCAGATAAGTACAAATTTAATTTTCTCAAAAATTAAATGCAGCCAAATATCAACAGACAAGTAGAAACGGTCAGGTGAACGGCTGAATATGGTGTATTAATACAGCATCAACTCAGAGGACAATTTCATTTCATGACAATTAAATGCCAGAAATCCTCTCAGATAGATAACTTGGTCTGGATGAAAGGTTGAATATATAATTTTCATACATACACTTTCAAACCCAGACAAATATTTAATTTAATTTCTCAAAATTAAATTCATATTTATAAACTCAGACACAAAAATAACCATAATAGTCTGCACACAATCAGAGAAAGAGAGTAAGGGAGAATCCCGTCTGCTCAATTCCCTGCGCATATATTATATATATATATATATTGCTGACCCATTATCCACACGTTGCCTCGGCAAACGCGAGATCTGGGCCAATAGATTCTTATTAAAGAGATGCAGTTATTGCAGATGCAGATGCAGACCAAGACGCGATCTGAGCCATTGATTCTTATTACAGACCACGTAATCTACACACTGCCTCAGCACACGTGAGATCCGTGATCGAGTCACAGAATCTTAATTGCAGACCCGTAACCAATGTGCTGCCTCAGAAAACACGAAAATAATCTTTATTGACTTTCTTCCCTTGAGAAGAAAGCCAACAGGAGTAGAGCTCAAACTCTTGATAGTGCATATGTAACACGTCGAGAATGAACCTTGTCAACCCCACTCTACTAGAGCTGACGAGCATGCTCTACTGCCAAACAAACAACACATAAATCGCATGTTCGCCATTATAATCCTGTCTAGATATGAAATATGCTTGTTTTTTGACAGACAACAATAAGTAGACAGAGACAGTTTCACAAAGAGCGCTTGCTGAAGACACAGAAGCTGACAATGTTTGGTCTGGGAGCGCTCTGGAACGTCACCCCGCCTATACGCCATTGGACTGATTTTACAAGTGCTTCATGACGGTGCTGTTATCTAAACCATAGGGGGTATGATAGTGAGCAGAGTAGACCCTGAGATAATATAATCGTAAAAGAGAATATTAAATGCCTACCTGACTCTTCCTAAAGCTACTGTATAAAGGTAGACCTTTTGCAGGAGTTGTGACCAATATAGAGTTACGTGAAAAAAAACAGTAGAAATGGTAGAAACCACCCAGAGGGCGACGTGTCACAATATATTTTATATTTTAGTCAAGTCCTTTATTTCCATAGCGCTTTTTACAATACAGATTGTTTCAAAGCAGCTTTACAGTCATTACAGGAAAATAATGCAACAAGGTTTGTTTCTAGAAGACAATCCAGTCCAGCTCAAGTAAATTCAGTAATGGTTCATTTCTGTTTTAGAAAAGATATTAATTTAGTTAATATATATATATAATATTCAGCTTAGTTCAGTTCTCATTTAATGCTATCAGTGCAGGAGATCAATAATATTGTTGAATATTAAATGTCTTGACTAAAAGCCAAAGGCAACAGTGAAGGAACCAAAACTCTATCGGTGACAGAATGGAGACAAAAAAACCTTGGGAGAAACCAGACTCAGTCTCAGTTCAGCTGTGTCTCCCTATTAATCTTATCTGTACCACTACTTAAGTTACTTTGGTTCCTTAGGTCATTGTCGGTTGTTATTTTTACTTTATTAAAATTCATTACAGTTTCATATTGTTGAAGTTTCTTGTACAATAAATCCTGTTATTCTTGTAACCTGGCTTCATCTTCAAAAGCTGCTTTGAAACAATGAAAATATAGCTTGAAAAATAAAGCGGCTTGAAAATATGTATTATGAACATCGCTAAGATAAATGTGAATTGAATTTCCAGATTCATTTTAAACATTTGCAAACCGATAAATGCATTTATAAACCACTTTATATATATAAATAATATAAAGATTGACTGATGCAGGATTCACAGTTACACTTTTACTGTTGGTCTGTCAACTACAGTACAATGTCATTGTGAAAATAAAAAGACAATTTTACATCAATATAAAAATAGAAAGGTAAACATAGTAAAGGCCCCGTAGACAGAGCATGCAATGCTGAATGGAGGAATAACATCTTAGTCTTTATAAACCAGAAGTCTCTGTCTGTCGGGCTACAGACTCTCATTCACATCACAACAGAGACAGTAAAGAGTCAAACAATCCTCTTCATTAGTGAAGTCAAGATTCACCTGAGAGAAACAGTAAGATGACAACATAAGTAATTGATGATGTAGGAAATAGCAAAACAACTGTACGTTATCAATTGCATGAATATATATAAGCATTGGAAATTTGTTCAAAAGAATGAGAAAACCCTGACATTCGATGTGTCTGAATTTGGAACATTTTCTATCACATAATCATTTATTTTGTCTGAATAATCAGTTTCACAAGGTTAAAATAATTTTAGAGAAGAGAAAAACTTAGTTCTTCTTTTCAAAAAACAAAGAAGTTGTCACGAAAACTGATTACTAAATCGTTTACAGTATAAACATATCATTGTTAATTTACTACAGCAGTGGTTTCCAATCTTTATAAAAGCAGTGTAGTTTACTGTAGTTTACTGTAGTTTAGTGTAGTTTTGTTGTTGTTGTTTCATGATACCCCAACTCATAATGAAAATGAAAAAATAAATGATGTTTTATTAACAAGGTTCGGGAGGAGCACGTTCAGATAATTAACACAAGTGGAGAGCACTCAGCAATCAATGGTAAGAGGTATATATACACTCAGTGGTCTCACCTCATTTCATTGACAGTTTTTGCTGCATCCCTCCACCACCCCTTCTCCACGCTTCTAGTCCTAAAACACTTACATACGGGGGGAGTACTCTGGGTTCGGAGCCCTCCCTCCGGACAGCATGCCAAATATGCATTAAACTTTAAACCCCCAAATATGCATTAAACCCCTTCAAATTATATGTAAGTGTGAACTTGTGAAATGGATTCAACATGAGCTTTTAGGCTGTTCAAATGAACCATGTTATCTTTTTAGCATTGTGAATCTATGGAACAAAACACTAAAGATGCTTAAAAAAAATATATTTTTAAACCCATCAGAGGAACTTGTGGTGAAATGTGTGAAGGGCTTTGGTTGATGTGAGAAGTGAAATGAAAAGTTTTAAAATATCACTTCTGCATTGCACGTTTTCATTTCCTCAATGTTGATCATTGATCGTTGATCAGGACTGCAAACACAAGGAGCAAATAAGGCATGAGGAGGACAGGAGGCTCATCAATATCAGGGAACAAGATGAGCGGGGTTAGACAATGACAGGACTCACAGGAGAGCACATGACACAAGGAAACACAATCACAACAAACATGACTAGAACACGAGCACATGGTCAGCAACACAATCACAAGCAGCGTGTTCATCACACACATGCAACAGGAAAGCACAGCCAGACAAAAACAAACAAGCGATGTAAACACGAACCACGTGCTACACAAGTGACAGAACCCTGATACACTCCAAAAAATGCTTTTGTGGCACTGTTCTTTTTACCCAAGTATTTTTTGTTAAAGTAGCACAGATATATTTATTTTACCTCCAAAACACTATTGTATTGCGTTTAATTAACTTAACACGTATCATTTTCCACTATAGGCTACTTAATTATCAATCGTTAAACTAATGTAAGGGTTTAATTTCGCAATAATAAAAAAAAAAAACTGATGTGGTGATTTCCAACATATTGGATGAAGACGGCGTGCGAAGAAGGTGGAAATGGCATCAGAGCTAGAAGAAGTATCAGCCATAGAAAATATAAAGTTAATCTACATTTAGTCATTTAGCAGACGCTTTTATCCAAACTGACTTACAACTGAGGACTACAACACTCGAGTCATCGTGAAGAGGCAAAAATAACGCAAGACGTGCTCAACATACACAGATCAGGCATTGCTCAGAGTAGCAGAAGCCAGACAAGGGAGGATTAAAGGAAAAGGTTTTTTTTTTGTCTAAAAGCAAAATCTTTCATTTCTTTCAAAACTCTGTCATGGGATGCTTTTAAAACATTGCACAGAAAAAAAAATATTTTGGCTGCTTGTTCAAATTGCTTCATTCAAATGAGCTTAAGCAACACAATTGCTATACATTGTGTCCAAACTTAATTTGATTGTGTTCAATCTGCTTAAATATATGTACAATTTAAGTTTACTTAATCCGTTTGTGTTGATTACATGAATGCTTTGTTTTGCATTAACTGAAACGGTGCTTGTTAGTTCCCAGCATGCTTTGCACATGGTTGAATTAAGGGAGAATAAATATTGAAATTAAGTGTTATTTTATGTTTGTTTGTTTTTTTGAGAAAATGAGAAAAGAGGAAGACTTGATAGTGTGTAATTGTGTTTAATGTACAATTACATTGGAATTATTAGAACCATTTAAATGACAGTGGGTTATTGTGGAGAAGAGTGGAGCGTTGTGATTGGCTGTGGACTGATTCAAATAAGTTAAACTCCAGTGGCTGAAGGAGCATATCAATCTTAGCATTTAAACATGTTAATAAGTGCTATTATTAGTTAATAGCTAGCTATAGTCTAGAAGTTCAATTGGTAAATCCAACTCTATCCAATAAACTAGAGCATGTTCACTAAACTTCACCAGTTTAAGTTACAATGAAGCAATTCCATTGATTTGGTTGGACATTACTATTTCACATAGATTCTCATTCAGTTGTGTTGTCACAACACAAGGAGCTAGCACATAATTTACTTGTGTGGAACCACTGTCCTAATTGAATTAAGTTATTTTAAAGAGGTTTTTTTTTTTTTAGTGTACAAGTGTGTTCAGATATACCAAATGTGAACTCTATTGTTTATAAACAATAAGGAGGAGTGTCAGGAGGAGGAGAATATTCATAAGGCTAAAGGAGGAGTTTGGGTTTCACTATATAATACTAAACAACAGCAGAGATGTCAGAGCTGGATATTTCCTTTTCGGCTTATCACAAGATATTTAAAACACCTTTATCTTTAATTGTGTTGTAAAGAGCTTTTTATTAATTACTTAATTTAAACTGAACATTTATGTTTGTATGTTTTGCATGAAAAAAAAGAATAATTAAATGGACAAGAGAGAAGGACAAAAAGTTACGATCTAATGAACCAAAGACGCCGAGTTTAGT
>JARPMJ010006547.1:30000-51547 GCA_033366665.1 Phoxinus dragarum
CTCTAATCGCCCAGAGAATATGTATTAGAAAGATTGTCTAAAATAAAAACACTGATACACTGTAAAAAAATATTGTTGGTTTAACTTAAAACAATGGTTGCCTTATAAATGTGAGTTCATTGAAATTAAACAATTGAGTTAAAGCAATGAAGGAGAATGGTTTAATCAATAGAAATTTAAAATATTATGTTATCTGAACTACATTAATTATCTCAGTTGATTTGACAAAAGATAAAAAGTTGTGATTACAAATGATGACATTTATTTTTTACAGTGTAGACTGGTATGACTTCATGTTTGGTTTTGAAGGTAAACATTGCTAGGCCAATAATATGAAACACCCATCAAGCAAACAGCAGCATGTTCAAACTTGTGACTCCATTGTTTGTCTTTAGGCAGACAGATCGGGTGTATCTGTATCAGACCACATAGTCTCTGTTTGGAAAACACCAGCGATAGAGAGCCTGATATCTGCAGCTCACGGAAGCTTAGAGACCAGAACTGAAGCTTTTACTGAAGAGAAACCAATGCAGTATTTTCTATTTTAATACTTAACAATAATACACTCTCAGAAAAAAAGGTATCAAGCTGTCACTGGGGGTGTACCCTTTTTAAAAGGTACACTTTTGTCCCTTTTAGGCACGAATATGTACCTTTTAAGTACAAAAGTGCACCTTTTAAGAAGGGTACAGCCCCAGTGACAGCTTGCGTACCTTTTTTTCTGAGAGTGTACTTTACAATAAGATCCTATTAGTTAACATCAGTTAATGTATTAACTAACAACAGTGGTGGATGAACAAATCACATATCCAAGTAAAAGTATAAGGCC
Organism: Phoxinus dragarum; assembly: GCA_033366665.1. NCBI lineage: Eukaryota > Metazoa > Chordata > Actinopteri > Cypriniformes > Leuciscidae > Phoxinus > Phoxinus dragarum. The sequence goes on from JARPMJ010006547.1 coordinate 30,830, forward strand.
TATACTCATTTCAATATTACACAAGTAAAAGTATGATTTTTAAAGTATAGGCTACTTAAGTATTTTTTAAGTAAAAATGATTGATCAATGAACCATGTTTATTATTTATTCTAGCCTGCATTAGTCATCAGCCAGCACTATAAGAAAGATTAGTGCAGACATTTAATAAGTATTGATCTGAAAATTATTTTATTACCAAAACGTATGACACACTATCAAAACATTAAACTTAAATATAATAAAATATTTTAGTTTTTAAAACAACTAATTTGAAAACTGCTAACAGCGGGGGAGATGCATGAACATTACAGTAATTTGCAATATTTTGTCTGAAAATATCATACAGATGGTGACGCACAATGTCCACATTCAAGAATTGTAAACTTAAATAGCTCGCCCTTTTAAGGCAATTTAGTTCACAAATAATGGACACTCATGGTGGGGGAAGGGGAAATTATTAAATTAATAATACAATTATAATTATATTTGGATGACTAGGACATTTCTGGATGATGTTTAAATCAATATATGACACGATACATTTAAAAACATGTCCAACCAGAAAAATTAAATCAACAATGACTTTATCGTATTGACGCATGCAATACACAATGGATAAACCAGAAGATTAAAGAAGATTATGAAGATTAAGTTGATTGCGAAGGGTTGATGGACTGTTATTGTCACGATCAGGCCAATGCTGCATCGTCACAGAAGTTTATCATTGACACGTTTTTTTTTTTACATTGCCAATTTAAATATTCAAGCACAAGATGCAAAAGAGAACTAAATACCACATATCCGAAGCGCAGCCGCAGAAAGCATGTCTCAGACAGCGTTAACACTGAACTGAGTTCCCTTTCGAAGGGAACTCAACAATACGTCATCGACGCTATGGGGAACGCCTCAGGCGTGACAGGTGTCTGAAATCACAATCAAATCACGGCAATCACATTGACCGGCGACAGCCCGTGAATCATTACGTGAATGATTAACGTGCGACCTGGAAGTATATAAGGGCGCCTTGCAAACATGACAAATCATCTTTTCGTCTTCAGGGACTGTATGTTTGAACGCAAATTCACGAACGGAGAAATGAAGCGTGCAGCAAAAGCCAGTTGCTTTCAGAAGTGTGCCGACCCGTGTCCTCGATATCTGACGCCGGAGGACACACACCAGCTGTGCGTTTTTTGCCTGGGTGAAGAGCACGCACGGGAGGTTCTCGAGGGAGCTTCCTGTGCAAACTGTGAGCGTTTTTCCTTGAAAACGCTCCGCTCTCGTCTGTCCCTCTTCTCGAGTGAAGGGGGGTCAGCATCTGGGAAGCCCCGTGGTTCAGGTCCCGCTCGTGCCGAGGCAGAGCGGCGACTTGCGTCATGGGGCTCCCAGATGGAGCTTGTCGATCACCTTGAGAGGGCTGTAAACCTCTCAGATGACTCGACAACTGACGAGGGTGAGCTGCAGGTGGATGATGATAGCCTTTCACCGACTATTCCTGCAGCTAGTGCTCTTCAGGACGCGCAGGAGATGGCTGAGGAGGTTGAGAGTCAGGTGGATTCTGAACCCCCTCAGCCATCCTGCGCCGTGTATGCAGAGCTGGTGGATGTGATGGAGCGCGCCGCCGGCAAGCTGCAGCTGCCATGGCAGCGCGCTAGAGGAGAAACCGCTCGTGGCAGGCTCGATGATCGGTTTCTCCCCGGCCATAGACCACCAGCTCAGGTGAGCCTTCCATTTCTCCCCGACCTCCACACTGAGGTCGAGAAGGCATGGAAGAATCCATATTCTGCCCGTATTCACCGGCATCAGCGGGCTAGTTTCGCTGATGTCGAGGGGATCGGAGAGTATGGATATGTGTCGATGCCGCCCATTGACGAGACGTTTGCGAACTATCTCGTCTCTGGACGGGCGTCGACACTGAGAGCTCCAACCCTACCATCCAAACCGCTGAAAACTACGGCCCGTTTGAATGGTAGAGCATACTCGGCAGCAGGTCAGGCTGGTGCTGCCCTGCACACCATGGCGGTCCTACAGGCGTACCAGGCCGACCTGCTGAGGGATCTCGACCAGGGGGCAGGGTTGTCCCCTGAGGCGGTGGCTGAGCTGCGCCGCACCACAGATCTTGCTCTCCGGGCCACCAAACAAACCGCTGCGTCGATCGGCCGGTCGATGGCAGCAATGGTGGCCACGGAGAGACATCTGTGGTTGAATCTGGCCGACATCGGGGAGAAAGAGAAAGAGACTTTCTCCTCGATTCGCCGGTTTCGCCCTCTGAACTCTTCGGCACCTCCGTAGAGGCGGTGGTGGGGAAGTTCAGGGAGGCAAAGGCGCGCTCAGCAGCTTTTAAAACATGCATACCGCTGAGATCCGGGTCCGTGCCCAGGCAGGCGGGAGGACCTGGCCCATCCCGGTCTGAGGACCAGAGGCGGGGCCAGCTAGCCAGTGTCACCTCTCGTGCGCCCCCTCCAGGTAGGAGCAGGGCGCAGAAAAGGCGTGACTCCCGCAACAGGAGGGATTTGAGGGATGTTATCCAGCAAAAACGTCAGCGCCGCTGAAGGATAACTCCCTCCGAGGGTCATCAAATCTGCCCTCTCCTGCTTCCGACTCCCCAGGCGTTCATCACATCAGGCCTGGGGCGGGGCCTATGATGAGAACGATGTTCTGATGGCCCGCCTAGGCTTGGCCTGTGAGAGCGCCTCTTTCAGGCATGTAAAGTGATGGACCCCAGGTTCCTAAGAAACTACCTGGCGAGTCTTCACTCCGCACGCCGCAGGTGAGCTGTCTGGTCTTCTTAAGAGTAATTTCTGAAGAATGTATACTAATATGTATCTCTCTACAGACCTCGTTCCCTGTATAGAGTTATGGGCATGTCAATGCAGAAAGAATAAGGTAAGGAGGAAAAATCTGGATTATTGGGGCCCTGAAGTTCCCCTTCAGGTGGCTGGAACGTTAGGAAGAAGCACCATCTGTTGGGGCTTCTTTTGTGAAATTTGTTGGCCTTTGGGCTCTTAGCCACCTCAGGGTAGAGTAGTTGGTCTCTCTCAATTAGGATTTTTTGATCTGAGTTTGACTGACGCTTGAGCTTCAGATAGATCTTATGTCCGGCCCACGGGACCGTTTGACTTCCTTCCTGAGTACATCGCCCCCTTGAGCTCTGTCTGGGTTTTCATTGGGCTGAGCGATTCTGCAGCCAGTTGTATGAAATATAATAACTATTTTTCTGTTAGGCTGTGGCTCCTTCGAGCCCTCAGGTAGATCTATGCTTGCAGGTTGGCCCTCACCAGGGCCGCCTCTGTAGCTGGCCTAGGCTGTGCCAGGGATAGTAGAGGCGCTCTGCTTTAGCATTTCTGCCTCTGAACCTTCACTGTGTGAATTTAGGTTCCTGGCATCCCTGTATGACAGCCTCCTCCAATGGAGTCGTTAGGCCAAGGCCCGCCCCCTTCTCTGCATTCTGGGGCGACAAGAGTAATGCAGCGTGGTGCAGAGGTATGGTTTATAAAGATCCTGGGGTAGGCCTCAAATAGGCCTCCCCGGTACAATGTGTCTTTATTGAGCAGGGTGAGGCCGCCTTTGCCTCACGAGGAGGCTGGGTCTGTCTGCCCGACCCTGCCGTGCAGAACTAGCATACGGAGTACTCCCCTGTGATACAGGGCAGGTCTGAGTCCTTCACTTTTCAGTTCTGTATTATCCTACCTCGCACCACTGTGGCTCGGGTTGAGCGGAAAGTTCTAGCCTTCAACTTCTTTTTGGTCGAAGTACGCTCCCCTGAAGCCAGAGCATTGCCATGAGCTGACGCCCATGCTTACAGTTGGTAGGCCCCTGACTTTGGGGCCTCCATTGAGGCAGAGTGGCGTATGTTGTACTCCCCTTGCTCAAAGGGTGCTGGCACTCTTGCTGAGTACACTGCCATGGGCAATGTGATTAGGTACCAGAATGCTGTAGGCGCTGTCTAAACAGCTTATCTGCCAACGAAGGCTGCGCCATTAGGTAGTAGGCCTCAGCAGGCCTCCTGAATGGGCAGCTCCCATGAGGGCGCTGTAGGCCAGCTCACCTCATGTGGCTGGCCTTGGTGGTTCGGGCAGTTGACTCACTGATGGGTAGTAGGCCCTAAACAGGCCTCCTCGGAAGTGAGTCCCAACATTGTGGGACATACTTGTTGGTGTGGTATGATTCCTAACAGTGTACCTTTGGAGCAGATTGACTTGCTGTCAGCTAGTAGGCCCAACCAGGCCTCCCTGATAGGCGAGTCCCCAGTGGGCTGGCCTTAACAGGCCGCCTTCGAACTGTCACCCAGATTCAGGGCTCATAGCTACCAGTTGTTTAAGAGTACTATCAGGTAGTAGGCCTCCTCAGGCCTCCCTGAAGGTAATTCCCACTTACGGTGGCTATCAGGTAGTAGGCCTTACCAGGCCTCCCTGTAGGCAAGCCCATAGGACAGGCAACTGGACAGCTAGCCTGACCTACTATCAGGTAGTAGGCCTCACCGGGCCTCCCTGAAGGCATGTTCTCACATAATGTGATTATCAGGTGGTAGGCCGCTCCGGGCCTCCCTAAATGTGAGCTCCCAAGTATCGGGGCTGTCAGGTAGTAGGCCTCACCAGGCCTCCCTGAAGGTAGTTCCCACATACTGTGGTTATCAGGTTACAGGCCTCACCAGGCCTTCCTGGTCATGAGCTACCACATGCTGGGGTTATCAGGTAATAGGCCTCACCAGGCCTCCCTGAAGGTGAGTTCCCACATACTGTGGTTATCAGGTTACAGGCCTCACCAGGCCTTCCTGGTTATGAGTCTCCACATGTCAGGTTACAGGCCTCACCCGGCCTTCCTGAATGTGGGCTCCCACATATTGTGGTTATCAGGTTACAGGCCTCATCCGGCCTTCCTGGTTTTGAGCTCCCACACACTGTGGTCGCTAGGTTACAGGCCTCATCAGGCCTTCCTGGTCATGAGAGCTCCCACATACTGTGGTTATCAGGTTACAGGCCTCACCAGGCCTTCCTGGTCATGAGAGCTCCCACATACTGGGGTTATCAGGTTACAGGCCTCACCAGGCCTTCCTGGTTATGAGCTCCCACATACTGTGGTTATCAGGTTACAGGCCTCACCAGGCCTTCCTGGTTATGAGCTCCCACATACTGTGGTTATCAGGTTACAGGCCTCACCAGGCCTTCCTGAATATGGGCTCCCACATACTGTGGTTATCAGGTGGTAGGCCTTGCCAGGCCTCCCTGTGAGTGGTTTCCCAACGATGCTGGGTTCTAGAAGCTAGTGGCCGCTTGCTATCAGTTCAGCTGGCCTTATTAGGCCGCTGCTTAAAGCGAGCTCGTGCCCTGGCTCAACTAAAGTGTTCGTCCTCTGCTACTGGTTCCCTCCCGGAACTTCTTACTCTGCCTACAGCCTGGTTTCCTACCAGTCGGTCCATTGCTCCCCTCACTGAGGGTCTCTATGAGTGTTTGGACTCCTGAGTCTGGTCAGACGGTCGTAGGCCTCTCGTGAGGCCTCCCAGTTAGATCAGCCCCTAGGCCTTCACAGGCCTCCTCAGTGTTTCAACACAAACACTGGGTAGATCCGTGGTTCGAGTAGAGAAACTCCCCTCTCTAGCAAGGGTTGTAAAGCACTATGCTGAGTCATACTCTCCGGGATATCCCGTCTCTGAGATCCGGGCTGAGGGTTCACTGCCAGCTTCGCAGTCCCTCGGGTTGGATGCCTTACCTAAGGCAAATGTCCAGAGGCTCTGTCTCCGGACAGACAGGAATTTGGCCAGACTGAAGTGTCCGACGTAGTGACACCAGGTCAGGCCGTCCTGGTGGCATTTCGGGTGGTATATTCCCCCGTGTAGTGACTGGCTGGGTTTCCCTCGGGTTCCCTAGCCACATTCCCTAGAAGGGACCCCTTCTAAATTGAAGTTGTGGTCCTAGGCCTTTGAGCAGGCCCAGGTAGGCCTTCGGATTACATATTTGGAGTTCCTCCTGTTAGGCTTATAGCTTGGGCTATGACCGTAGGGAATGCTGTCACTGACAGCCCAGTGTGACCTGAGGGTGAGTGGTTCTTGCATTTCTTTTGAATTTGCTGGTTCTGACAGTTGTCACTGCCTCCTGGCATGCACTCCCCTCAGCATGGCGGATTGGGTATATCGTTCCCCATAGCGTCGATGACGTATTGTTGAGTTCCCTTCGAAAGGGAACGTCTCAGGTTACAACTGTAACCTATGTTCCCTGAGAACAGGGAACGAGACAATACGTCTCCCTGCCATGCCTCGGGGGCTGCCTACCAAACAGTCCCTTCAGACGAAGGATGATTTGTCATGTTTGCAAGGCGCCCTTATATACTTCCAGGTCGCACGTTAATCATTCACGTAATGATTCACGGGCTGTCGCCGGTCAATGTGATTGCCGTGATTTGATTGTGATTTCAGACACCTGTCACGCCTGAGGCGTTCCCCATAGCGTCGATGACGTATTGTCTCGTTCCCTGTTCTCAGGGAACATAGGTTACAGTTGTAACCTGAGACGTTTTCCTTCTCATCTTCTTGCGCTTCAATACACAAATTCACACAAATTATGTTAAAATTCTCTCCTTGTTAAGGAATCGAGGATTCTAGTAAACATAATCAGTTATGTCTAAACTGAATGCAAGAAGTTGAGAAAGACAACGCATGTGTATAGTATCAGTTTATTGGATCTGTGCATTATTCTTAAAGTGACAGCGGCCTCATATTCCTGCTGGCTGCTGCTGTCTGTGTTTTTAATATTAACTGCAAAAGACAAAGAAAAAAATAAGTCACTCACTGCTCTTGACTGAATAACCTTTTTCATTTAAATAATGATAAATGTTAAGGTAGCACTTTATTTTACAGTCCTGTTCCTCATACATATACCTTAACCCAGGGTTCCTCAATAGGCGGCCCGCAGGCCACATCCGGCCCGTGGGAGGAAAATGTTTGGCCCGCGCTTATTTCAAGATTGTCATGGTAACATCAGCGTAAGCACGTCACTGGCATTAAAATTCAAACTCGCAGTATCTGACAGCATTCGCGCACAACGAAAATATGCCAAGTGTTAAGAAAAGAAAAGTGGACACAAAAAATAGACAATTCAAATCTGAATGGACTGAACAATTTTGTTTTATGTTGCCTGACCACCACAACGCAAAGCCAACGCGTTTGTTAGGCTCGCAGATCGTGCTGCCTGTAAGGCTGATAATATCAAACGCAATTTCATCAGAGCTATTGCTTCAGCCTAATGTTGCTTTCGTCAACAAAAATTATGACGAAATATCTTCGTCAACGAACCTTTATCGCCTGACGAAAACGAGACGAGACGAGACGCAACGTATGCAAGTTTAGTTGTAAGTTAGGCTAAAGCGTGTATCACACGCGCGGGTTGTTTTTAGTTTCACTTTCTCTAGCAGTGCAATATCAAACATAGCCTAAATGTCTCGCCCCTGTGGAGGATAAAATTCGCTCTTAAGACTATTTTACATCAAGTAGAAAACATGAAGATATCAGAAAAGAGATCGATGGTCTCTTTCCTGCTTGTGTCCCACATCCCTCTCAAAGCTCTCACATTGTGGTAGGCTATATCACGCGTCTTTGTGAGGTAATATAAAATGAGTTTTTTTTTTACAAACTAAAATGACAGCTTGACAGACTAGACTAAAATTAAAACAGGCGGTGTTTTGTGGTGGATGGCCCTTGGCTTTATATTGTCGTACTGTCAAATTGTGACAATCACCGGCTGGAGTGCCCGCGTGAGCCACTGGGGGGCACTCCTTCTCTATTTTTCATTCCTTCTTATGGTTTTACTTGGACTGATTATGCTTTATGTCTTTCACCTGTTTTTGATTATGCTTGTTAGCTTCTCTGATTTAAGCCTTGGTTTTCCTTTGTCTCTTTGCTAAGTGTTGTTAGACTGTCACGCTGCAAATCTGAGCTACATTCCTTGTATTCCTGTTTTAGTCTTATATCCAGTTCTAGTCTGAGTTTCCCTGTTTCCTGGACACCTCGCCTGTATCTAGTTTACCCGTTTGCTGGTCCCTGTATTGTACTTCTGCTGTATTGGACTGCTTACCTGGACTCTGACCCTCTGCCTGTGTATTCGTTGTGTTCTCTGGATCATCCTTCATTAAAGCCTGCATTTGGATCTCCTCTGTCTGTGTCCTCGTGCAGTTTCATGACACAATAAAGTTCAACCAATCTTTATTTAATGTACAGTTAAGATTATATGCAGTGTTGTTTTATATTAGATTACTTTATTCAATTTCTGCACCTGAAAAGCACTGTTCATTTAATTTGTATCTTTGTTCTATTGTATTTATTTGTGCTATTGCTTGTAATTTGACAATTTGTTCTTTACTTGTTTTTAATAATCTTAGTTAGGTTTTGCTGTGGTATTGAAATTGGAATATTGTGAAATTTCACTTGTACAGCATCTACAATTTGTGGATTTTGGCAGGACAAGTCCTCGACCGGGCCAGTAGAAAACAATATGATGACTGAATGAATATATTTCAGACCAATATTTGGTCATTTTTAGAATATCAATAGCCAATAATTGCATCTGCTTGCCTGACTAAAAGAGGCATTATCTCTTTCGTGTCAATTCAAGAAATATTTTGAAAGAAAAATTGTAATTTGTGCATTTGCCATCATTAAATTATAACAGCCATAGATGTAGATATCTGTATCTTCTTCAGTCAGTAAAAAAAACACACAAACTGTTTGACCAAAACCGTGTGTATACAGATCATTAAAGCTGCCGTCGGCAAGATTTTTTTTATCATATTCACTGAAGCCGAAGCTATGCTCCGACAGAACAACATAAATCAGCCAGTTTTAGAGAAAAAAAAACGCGCTTCTACCTCCACCTGGAGCCTGTTATTTGTTTTGCAAAAATCCACCGCTCCCGGTTTCACTGTTGCCAGATTAGAAATGTTGAAGTATCGTACCAAAACCTCAAAATTATCGTTTTTTGAGAAAAATTATCGTACACGAAACCAACGCATAAAATATAGCAATTTTCCAACAATTTTATTTTCCAAATAATTTTACAGCCAATTTAAACAAGCTGTGTAATTCGCTCACACTAACTGGAGGAAGTCTGGCTTCTTAACTTTTTTTTGCCAAAGTGCAAAAGATGCCGACAGACAGTCCACATTTTGAACTAGACCATAATTAAACTATCTTCGCCCCTCCACTGTCCTCACCTTCCCTTTCTGAACTCATTTTTTTAGCACGTTACTGCTTCGTTTTGTTAAACTGATCTAAACTGAACTGTCTTCTTCGGCAAAACTGTAGTATAGTGTTGATGTGCGGGCTGCGGGCAGCGGGCGACACCGTGTGGTGCCTGTGTGTGTGTGTATAGCTACGTGCTTGCGAGCCTGCAAAATGATTCGGGGTCAGAGAGAAAAGCGGTAGGATGTGTGTCTGGACGAACGAATGAAAACTCTGAAATTATCGTACATTATCTGATTTTTTTCATTATTGATCGTACATCATACAGAGGTCAAAATTATCGTACATCTGGCAACACTTCTGGTCCAGTCAGCACAGGGGGGTGTGAGATATGACTGTCAATCACAGTTCGTGCACACGCCACAGATCCCCCCTCCCCCCTCACGTACGTTACAATATCACATGCACACGCCTGAAGTTCGCAGGTGTGTTGGATTGTGCGAAGTGTGATGGCGGAGAGAAAATCTACTAACAAGCTTCCAATTCCTCGGCTAACAACCAGAGCTAGGAGGTCCAAAACAACCGAGGAAAAGAAAACATAGTAAGTACTCCATGGTGTTGATCGATGCTGAAGAGACGGGTGCGCGTTCACAGAAAATCGGGTGCACACGCACTGACGAGCACACACTCGATGGGAGGGCGCTTGGTGGTAGTGGGGGAGGGGCATGAGAGTAGTGGGGGAGGGGCATGAGAGTAGTGGGGGAGGGGCATGAGAGTAGTGGGGGAGGGGCATGAGAGTAGTGGGGGAGGGGCATGAGAGTTGTAAACATTCAAAACTTTGGCTAAGTCCTAGCCTGACTACGTCAGACTTCGTACTTCCGCTCAATTTCATTTCGCTTCTGTACTTAGTCTGAGACATCGACATGTCTCTCAGTTTTCCTCCGGCCTGAAAACAGCCGGCCAATCAACGAACAGAGAGCGGGCTGAGAGCCGTGACGTAGACGCTAAGCGCCGAGTTTGAGATTGGGGAAATTGAAAACGACCGTATGTTCACTCTGGTATATGTTCACTCCGGTATTTCTCTCGATGGTTTCGTTTCCGCATTATTTATAATGTGTTTACAGTGGCAGTTCGATGCTGCTGAGCTGGCGCATAACACACATCATAACCAAACGTTATGTGATTGGCTTACGGGTAACCAATGATTTTATACTTCAGACGAGCGCCCCCCCGCGATAAAGAAAACACTTTTCAATGATGCCATGCCAGACTCTGTCTATGAAGCAAAGCGAAGTAGCAGAGTTTGGTATTACCAGGCTAGCTAAGTCCCCTTAATCTGCCAGATCTGCCAACTACAGCTTTAATTATACATCATGAAACTGATCATATCTCACGGTTTAATGTCACATCCTGTATATATTCCGGTTTGTAGTTGACAGAGGGGGGCGTGTCTGCTCTTAAAGCTAAAAAGCCTCTCACCCTCAGACTGCACACACAGAGATCAGAGCTGCAGAGGAGATTATTTTTACAAGGTTAAAATGACTTTATTCTTTAAAAAATGCATTGAAATCTCAATAAAATGTAAATCTGTATTGCAATAAATAAATACAATTTAACTTTAACTCTTACATTGCACCTCCATTGCCACAGATAATGCAAAAACAGGATTTAAGAGAAATTAATGCATGGCAGCAGATCTGTGGAGCATCACAAACTGCAGAAGAGTTGAATATCAGGACAAGAGAGAGAGAGAGAGGAAGATGACAAGGACAGATGATGGGACACAAACTACAGATCCAGGAGAGAAACACCGGAGTCGAGTCAGACGGAACAGCATTAACAGCGGGAAACCAAACTGTGAGTATTTAAGATAAAACACGGTTACACAATATTTCATCCAAGTTTCAGGGCCGTATTTCTAGTGCCACTATAGCTAATGCTACGCCAACCGAGGAAATTATTAGGTTTTTTTAGGGCTGTCAAAAGATTAATCACATCCAAAATAAAAGTTTGTGTTTGCATAATATATGTGTATAATTATTTATATTTATAAAAACACACAGAATCATGTGTATATTTAAGAAAAATTGGTTATATTTATATATAAAATGTTTATATATAATATAAATTATATAAATGTATATACAGTATATAAATGCAAATATTTCTTAAATATATACATGAATGTGTGTGTATTTATACATAATAATTATACACAGTACACACACATATATTATGCAAACACAAACTTTTATTTTGGATGCGATTAATCACGATTAATCTTTTGACAGCCCTAGTTTTATTATTATCATTTTTAAGGTAAGAGTGGGCGTGACTGTTTTACATTTGAATGTGCAAGGCTTTCGGTGTCAGTCTCCGGTTTTTATTTAGCAAAAACAGTTTATTGTGCTGCTGGATGTTGGATCTTTTTTTAATTATTTTAATTAATTAAGGTACTAAAAAACACTAATTTGTAGCACACTCATTCTCAGTACTTTAAGTGTGTCACACAGACGAAACAGAAAACACTCTCGTTCCAAGAAAACTGATGTTTCTGTTTTTACTGTCTAGTTTCTCAAGATCCAGACAGTTTCATTCTGATGTTTCAGGGAGATTACAGATTAGGTGACATTCACTTTCTCATACACACAAACTAAATAAGAGTAAATGATACTTTACTGACAGTCACTGTGTGTGTTAATGTTCTAAGAGTGTGTTCTCTTCAAACAGGTGCAGATCATTTATCCAGATCAGCAAAATATTCCTCAATATCCAGTCACTGATTAAAAAGTGATTGTTTTATATTGTTTATATTTGAGCATTATTATAGACATTATGCAAATATTATAGGACAATATAATCAAATATGTTCATAGTTAAGAGACAGACACTGTTACAGAATAAGATGTGCATGAAAGGGTTTAAAGGGATAGTTCACCCAAAACTTTTCTGAGTAATAATTCTGTCATTAATTACTCAGCGTCTCCCTCATGTCGTTCCAAACCCGTAAGACTTTCATCTTCGGGACACAAATGAAGATCTTTTTGATGAAATCTGAGATTTGACTCCAAAAGTTCATAAAGCAATAGTAAAACTAACCCGTGTGAAATGAGCAGTTTAGTCCAAAAGATATCTTCATTTGAGTTTCAAAGATGAGTGGAGGTTTTATGAATGTGAAACGACATGAGGATGAAAGTAATTAATGCAGAATTTGTATTTTTGGTGAACTAACACTTTAATGTTGTTGTTTTTTTATGAAAGAATCTGACGATCACTGATGTGTAATCACAGTATTAACTGTATGATATTAAACAGTAATTGTTTAACTGTATAAAAAATATGTATATATGTATGTGTATGTATACACTCTAAAAAAATGCTGGGTTGTTTCAACCCAATTTTGGGTAAAATATGGACCAACCCAGCCATTGGGTAACATTTTTCAATTAAATTGTTAACCCAACATTTGGGTTTGTCCACATTTTACCCAAAATTGGGTTGAAACAACCCAGCATTTTTTAGAGTGTATGATTAATTACAAATAGACTGGGATACAAAACACAGGAGAGAACAACAGCCAGATCTACTAAATACATCTCAAGTACAAAGCTCACTGAAAAACTAGTTTATTTGTATTGATTGTTTGCAGTATTTAATGTTGTACGAGACAGAACTGTTTAATTTCTAAGTGAGGAAGATCATTTCCTAAGTGTTCAGGTTTCTAGTAAACTGAGCCAGTGGATATCTTAATAGATATTTCAGTTCTGTCTTTCCAGATTAGTATTCCTTTTTCACTAATATGAACAAAGTGTATTGATTAATGCATTGCATTCAGATCTATCAGAAGGGAATGAGTAAATATTGAAGTCTGGGATTGGTAATTTACTCAAGACTTCTGACCAGAATTGCTTGACATATGTGCAGATTCAAGAGGAGTGAATATAATCATAACATTGTGAGACCGAATGTACAAGTATTCATGTTAACAGCAATATGTAACAGTTTACTTTTGATCAAATGTGTATTTTGTATTGCAACAAATGTATTCTAGAATTATATAGTAAAAAATTATTTTTGCAACATTCAGTCTTGGTACATTCTTTATTCCGTTTAATGAAACAGAATTAACTATATTTAAAAGGAGATTGCCAAGTACTGGTATTAATTTTATTTATTTATTTTTATAAAATGACTTTAACTATAGATCTAATCTATACAAGAGAGAATAAACCTGGCTCACTTTTCATATAAAACATAAACTGCATTTCTTCTTATTAAAACTGCTTCAATTTTTCCTATTGTATTGTTTCTTTCAATCAATTAACAGAGCTGTGGCAACCTTTGTATTATGTCCCGTATTCAGGGGAAGGGACACACACACACGCACACACACGCACGCATGCACCCAGACACTGTTTAGGCTATGTCTAAAAACTAAAACCTGATTCATCCACTAATGTGTCTTTGCTTGCATTGAACACTCATAATAATAACTACATGTTTGTTTTATGCCTAACACAGATTCTGGAAGACTGAGTTGTTCTGGAAAGCTATTGATGGGATGATTCAGGATTCATTTGTCAATGTTTAAATATGTTCATTATGTCCTCAGTTGTATATAATGTAATGTAATGCTGTACTGTTCTGTGTTGTGCATGTTTATGCCACAGGGGGGCACTAAAGCGCAGGGCGCCGCCATTAATTAGCAGAACATCTCCTGCTGTTAGCATCCCATTGACTCCCATTCATTTTGGTGTCACTTTGACAGCGAATAACTTTACATCTGAGGCGTTTAAAGACTCCATTTGTCCATTGTTTATTTCTAAAGAAACACAAATATGTATAAAAGGCTCCATTACTTTGTATCTTACGTTATGACCTCGTAGAAGACGTTTGTGTGAAAATAGGCTAACGATTGCGTCATAACTACGCGACTCTCTGTCGCACAGATGAGAGATTACTGTATAGACCGGCGGAGAAGCTCGCAGGCATCGGGGGTCTCTCGCAACAGAGAATACATTTACTCAAAACTCAATGATTTAAGGAAATATTTCCTACATTTGACATTCATCTTTATCTTGGAGTGTCAGTGTCATTATAATGCGTCTCACGGCGGTAAAGCGAGGAGAGAAATAAACGCTCGTGTTCAAGTGTTCAAGTGTCCTGTGTGGAAATACGATGAAATGTTGGTGTTTCCCGGCTCCAGTGTTATCATGAGGTCAGAGGAAAACCCGGATAAATCCCACAGAAATCCACACGAGACTCGATCTGCAGGAATCTCTTTTTCTGTTTTGAAAAATGTCTGTTAATGTTGGTTTTATGATAGTTATGATTATGGTGACGAGTGGAGCATGAGCTTGATCTGAGAGTGAATATATTACCTTTATATTGTTGCTCTCATACAGGAAGTGCTTCTGTATAACTATTGCTAATATGTTAACAAATTAGTATGTTAGCAGATTAGCTTGTTAAAGCTAACTAAGTTAATACTAATACAATTGTTCACATTGAGATTACATGAAAGCTTTAAGTTAATTGTATGAATTAGTGTACTCATACATTTTAATTTTTCTTAACTTGACAGTTTACAGTGTGACTGATGTGTGTGACTGGTGTGTGACTGATGTGTGACTCATTTCACTGTGAGATTCTATAGTCAAATATAAAACTGAAAGCATGAGGAGGGTGTGGCTTAATGACTATGTGTATATAATACTGAAACGGAGTAATAGCACCAGATGAGGAGTTTAACCCACTTTACAGAAGCTGATCTCTCAGATCTGCGTTGGAAATCCCATCTTTTCTGCTCATAAGGTAATTCAAACACTTTATATTTAATTGTTTTGTAAATAGATTTTTATTAACTCATTTATTTAAATCCAGACATGTATGTCTATATTATATAGTGAAACTGAAGTGTAAACCTGTAACCTCAACAATCATCAATTAATATTAAACTTCACTCTAAACTGAACACTGTATTCTTCTGAACAGATATTACCAAAAGCAAAATATATGAGAAATGACTGAATGGGAGAACATGTGGAGCTTCACAAACTAAGAGAATTAAACATGTGGACAACAGAGAAAAAGAGAAATGGGGAACAAAAAGGACAAAATGTTACGATCTAATGAACCAAAACAGAAAAACACGTTGAATCTAGTCAGACGCAACAGCATCAATAGCGGAAAACCAAACTGTGAGTATTTATGATGTTTAATATCAAACTGTCATATTTCATCATCATCTGTGTTTCATCTTTTCTGTAAATGTGTAAAATCAATTCTAAACTATTACTTTTCATTCATTATTTCGGTATGAATATAAAAACAACGTTGGTCATAAGTTTATTTTTAATTTTAATTCAAAAGATGTAAAAAAATGTTTTTTGTCTATTTCACTAAACTATATGAAACATATTTTATTACTCTATGTGAAATTCAGCTCAAGTCTGTTTTGCTTCTTCTCGTCACTAAAGGCACGTTTATGGTCTTCTATCCCTAAACATGAGATGAAGAGGCTATAATTCCTGCTCCCTTTAAAACATATGAAATTAGTTTTAATTTGTCATATAATTTCGCCATTTTGAACTGAAAACATACCTATGTAACGTGATTCGTGTAATGTAATAGTTTACTGTCATTGTGAGGGACAAGAAACATTACCGAAGCCGTTTTCATCATATTAGGCACAAGAAGATTAATAATGAATATGTAGATATTGAGAATTAATATAATACAATGTGTATTCAGTAAATTAAAAGAGTTCAGCTTTAAGAGAGGAAGAGACAGGGCAAGATACAGAAACTGAGAGAAAAATATATTGAATATAAAAAGAATAAGATATATATGTATAAAGAAAAAGAAAGTGATGAGATGAGGAGAGAGATCTACTGCCCGCTGATGTGTTTTTAAAACTTTTTCTTATCCTTTTTTGGCCTTGAAATGTCTTGAAATGCACATATGTAGATCGGAGAAATCCAAAAAAAACTCCCCAGAACTATCTCACATTTAGGACCGCAGTGATTATAAAGCCCTGCCATATGTAACTATAGTTGCATATTGACATGCATATTCTTTTTTTTTTAACTTGGTTAATAGTGAGAATTAGACCCTAAACTAAAATATTACCTTTTATTTATTTTGTACATCATAGCCTATATACCTTCAATGGGGGATGAGCTCCCCCTAAGATAAAAATCCTAGAATCGCCCCTGCTTATTCTTATTATGTTAAAAATACTCACATTTTGTAGATTCTGGAACTTGTAATGTATATCCGCAACTGTAAGCATTTGATTCTTTCCATCGCAGTGACACTGATTTATTAATTATTGCTGTGATGTTTGAGCTGGAATTGCTATAATCTGATGTTTGTGTTTTTCATCACAGTTTCTCATGTTTCATCGCTTCATTGTGAGAGTCACAGAACAGGTGAGACACACACACACACACACCATATACAGAGAAATAGAGTGAAAACTGAAGCAAAAATCTGATGTTATATTAATCTTTGTGTTATATTTGTGTTTCTCCTTCCAGAAAGCAACAGTGTGATTCATCTAACCTGAATATTCTCCATCATGTTTCTTTTTCAACAAATAATAATAAGTTCATGATTACGACATGCACTGTTATGGTGCGTTCACACCGGACGCGAATAGCGGTACTGAGGCCGAGAGAAAGGGAATACAGCGGATCATAAACACCGCGCAGAGGATTATTGGCTGCCCTCTTCCCTCCCTAAAGGACCTTTACAACTCCCGCTGCCTCAGCAGAGCCCAGAACATTGAAAAAGACCACTCTCAGCCCGGTTCCCACCTGTTTAAACTGCTGCCCTCTGGTAGGCGCTACAGATGTTCTAAGTCAAGGACAATAGACTCAAGGACAGCTTTTTCCCCAGAGCAATAATTACATTGAACACGCATATGCACTGAACACTTGGACGCACTGACTTATTATTTTTCTTAGTTTAAATATTTTAATTGTGTATTACTTCGTATTATGTATACTTATATTCTTTTATTTATTTTTGAATGTACCATGCACCTTATGCAGAAGCTCTGAAATTTCGTTGTATCTTGTGTACAATGACAATAAAGAAATTCAATTCAATGAATGTATTTTATATATAGTAGGCTACTCTTTATATTTGAGTGTATATACATGTGCAATATCATGCAGTGCTTACTGCTTATACTGTGCAATATTTTTATGTGCACTATTTGACTGTCACTTTGATTGGAGCATATTGTTTATTGATGTATTGTACTGTATATTATACTTAAATTGTATTATTTAAATTAAATGTTAGTCCGCACAAGCTATATGTGATGGTACCGTAAGGATTATATTAATTTAGCTACCATTGTATAGTGACAATAAAGAATCTTGAATCTGCTTTTCTGAACAGAGCTGCTTTATTGTGGAATTGAACTATTTTCATAATTAATTATCTTTACATGTTATTGAACCGAACTGAATAAACACTGAACTGAGTTCAACTCAAATATTGTCTAAAGCAGATTTACAGCAGATTTGAATTCTGTTTGCATCATTGATCATCACTGCTGTTTATGACTGTGGTTTAAAACAAGCTGTGTCTTGTGCTGTAGAGGAGCCAAAACTTTAATACACAGAGACAAACTTGTCAATAAAGTAAATGTTGCGAACACCATCCGCATGACTGGTGTGTAAAGCAAGTGTAAACACACACCGATAATCATTGGCGATGCAATTGAAGACGTCACATGTTGACTACGCCATACCGGAGAAAAAGCCCAGACAGCGAATGTGAGCGGTTAACTGACCATACAGATCCAGAGACAAATCAATAGAAAGAGTGTGATAAATTAATAGAACGAGTGACATTAATAGAAATACCTCATACCTGGACTAAAGTAAAAGGCTCTTCAGAGAACCGTGATTTCCAGAAGAAGTCTGTAAAAAGCAAACATCCAAAGGACCGCATACTTATATAGCCTACTCCCTTTACTTATATCCCTACATCAAATCCAACAATAGTTGAGGAGAGAGGCAAACGCAACACAATTTACCTTTCTATTCACCTAGCAAGAACAAATATTCCTTATGTTCAGTCACTGATTAAACAATCTGTATTTTATATTTTAGCATTATTATCTATTATAATAATACAGATTCATGTAATATCAAGTTCATGAAAAGGCACAGTTTATTATACTATAAAATATATGTTAAATGTTCACATCTCTCCACATCTAATTCCTAAGAACTAGAAAAGACACATTTTAAAAACACAACAACAATATAGAGTTTATATCGATCCAATCACTTAACGAATCAAGCTCTTCATAACGACCAGAAGCCCGTGTGTTGAAGTTTGGAGATAAACATGTGACTCTGATCCTTCATCAGCAGAATTGGACACCGCTGACCTTCATATCTGTGCAGTTTTATGTAAATATGAAAATATGCTGAGATATTCACCCATTTTTCCACTGACATTGTTGAATTTGTAAGGTCGCAACTCAGTAATGGTTATGAAAATCAAAAGCTCATTTGATCAAATCTGTGCGGTCTGAAGATGTGAGCTATATTTAATGAAGACATCTCAATGACTGATGACACAGCAGATTCACAGTCAAACACAAAGAGCTGTTGAATACACTAGTGTGAAACACGTCCCCCTTCACACATACAGTATTTACCGTAAATTACCGGTAAGAGATCATGTGTGAACAGGATACCAGTAAGAAAAGTTGTAAGATTACTTGTTAATTACCAGTAATGTGCTCTGTGTGAACGCAGAATGAAGATTACCGGTACGAAGTCAGATCGCGCTGCTGATGCAGAAATCAGTTTTCAGCGGCTCTGGGCCAATCATAAAGTTCTTATGGAGATGACGCGATTATTCTGTGCTGTTTACAGTACGCTTTTTAATACCTTATCTACTTAAAGGTATTGCGGAGGATCTTTCCTACTTTTAGAAAAGACCGCCCTCTCCAATTTCTATTTGCTCCCGACCGAGAGGGAACGCCTACTAGCAGTGATTTTAAATGGATTTCTTCAAATAGCATGACAAACTTTACCTGTCTAGTAGAATCTTCGCGACTGCGGCATCAGTGGGAAGCCCAACATGTGCTTTTAGCGCACGCCAGCGTGTGAACGGCCTTACGTAAACATATCACCAGAATGATTGACACTTAGGTGGACCAATAGTATACACTACCCACCCGGAAGAAGAAAATCCTCCGCTATACCTTTAAATATGCGCTAGATGATCATCTTTACCATTGCGCGTGCGCTACGTCTTGCAGCTTTTTCAATGCGCCTTTTCATTCATCAGCGCTGAGGCTCTGCAGTTGGACACTGATATACGCATCTCGTGTTTTTAAAGGTGCGCTGTGTAATATTTAGGAGGATCTGTGACAGAAATGCAATATCATATACATATGTTTTCAGTGGTGTATAAAGACCTTACTTAATGAACCGTTCTGTTTTTATTAGTTTAGAATTAGCATTTCTCTCTACACACACCGCGGGTCCGCTTACATCCACATGTTTCTACGGTGGCCCTGAGCGGACAAATGCGTTTCGTCACTATGTTCTTCACGCAAAGAAGCTAAAGCTAAAGTCAGCGAATAAAACACTGACACAATGATGAACGAGTAACAATAATATTCACAATAACTTATCATTTTCTGAATAATTAAGTATAATTTCTTTATCTTTGTAAAGAAACCACATTGCTCAACTGGCTACTCTCTGCTGTCTCAGACGACGACATCACTTCCTGTCGGCCACCGTAACTTCTGTTGGGTGCAATTCACATCTTCACCACTAGATGCAGCTAAAACTTACACACTGCACCTTTAAGAGCAAAAACAAGTTATGTTTGGTCATCCCTTATTTAAAAAATGTTGTCAAATTGATCTGATAGTGAAACTAAAGCGCTTCTCCTCATGCGGGCGGATGAAGACAACACTGTGGCGTTTAGTGATCACTTCCGATGACTGACATCACTTTTACACACAATGTCATACATTTTTTGAGAATGAAAAGGATTTACGATGCTGATGACCGTTAAACTGTTAAAATGTTCTGTTTCCACACAGTTTGCATTAAAACTGCACCCTGGAGATGCGGACACACTTGTTATTTAAATAAAATATGAAACAGATGTGTGTGTGTCTCTTTGTTGATGTGCAACTAAACATTCTGACATTCAACAGCCGAGGATTTAGAGTGAAAATGAAAATGAGTTTGAGTTGAAAGGTCGATAATGTTGAACTATATCTGAGCCGCTGCACATAGACACACATCCTCACAGAAGGTCATAGCCTATGTTATTATGAATATTCATATCTCTGATCCTAGAGCTCAATGCAGACTCTCTTATAGGATCAATGGTGTGTGAGGACTGATCTGCAATCAGTGTTCATCTGAATCTTTATCCATATAATTATTCACTTAAAATTCACAACAGAAATAGATCTTCAACAGTCAGCGATTAGCAACAACAACACAAAAATATATATACTGATTTTTATTAGAACGCCTGCAATTTTTATA
>JARPMJ010006548.1:0-51521 GCA_033366665.1 Phoxinus dragarum
TCACTTCATCAACTTTAGTTCGCAAGTGAAAGAAGAAGAAAAGCCTGACACAGGACAAATGGTCAGTCATAACGACTCTCACCATCTACAACAGAGCCAAACACCAGCCGCTTCCTCTCCAGGTGAACTCCTCACTGATTTTGTAGACCAGGAGCAGCTGAGATTCCCTCCTACACACATGAAAATGGACATTTCACCTCAGCCTAGACCTTCAGTGACTCCGCAGACTGAATTGTCGGATCTAGCAGCCTACCTAGCACGCCGTGATCTGCTGACAGCGGGATTCAAGGTTTTCGACAACCGTCCTGAGTCCTACTTGTCCTGGAAGTCCATCTTCTGCAACGCCATAGAAGGTCTCAACCTCAAGCCCAGCGAAGAGCTTGACCTTCTAACCCAAGTGGCTCCACGGGGAGTCACTTCAACATGCTCTGAGGATTAGGGCGGTCCATGTGAACAACCCTCAAGCAGGCCTCCAACGTTTGTGGCAGCGTCTAGACAAGAGTTATGGCTCTCCGGAGGTAGTCGAAGCGTCACTCTTCCAACGCTTACAGAGTTTTCCTAAGATATCCAATAAAGACGCTCACCTGCTGCAAGAGCTTGCAGATCTCCTGCTAGAGTTAGAGTATGCACAAAGTGAAAGTTATCTGCCAGGTCTTAGCTTTCTTGACACCCCAAGGGGGATAAACCCTATAGTTGAAAAGCTCCCTTGCGGACTCCAGGAGTCATGGGTGAAACAAGGGACAAAATACAAAAGAGACAATGGTGCAGTTTACCCACCTTTCTCATATTTTGTTCAGTTTGTAAATGACTATGCTGAAATGAAAACAGACCCTAGCTTTATGTTACCAAGTTCAAACATAGTAGCTCCAAGAGTTGACAAGACACTGGTTAAACCAAGCAGATACAGAGTTCCTGTTGCAGTGAACAAAACGGATATCAGTCAAACAAACGGCACAGCTCGAGCATCCCTGCTTAATCCGGACAAGCAATGTCCTATTCACCACAAGCCTCATTCACTAGCTAAATGCAGGGGATTTAGGTCAAAAACACTGGACGAAAGAAAAGGTATTCTCAAAGAACACGCTATTTGTTATAAGTGTTGTTCTTCCACAAGTCACAGAGCTAAAGAATGTAAAGCCATTATCCAATGCTCAGAATGTAATAGTGATGTGCACGTGTCAGCCATGCATGCCGGTCCACCTCCGTGGACACATAAAGACTCTAACCCTCTGCCTCAGAGCTACGGCGGGGAGTCCGATTCCCCAAGCCCTGTAACTACAACCAGTTGCACAGGAGTATGTGGCCAAGGCCTCAAAGGTAAATCCTGCTCTAAGATTTGCTTAGTCAACGTGTATTCCCGTACATGCCCTGAAGAGAAAAAGAGGATGTACGCCATGTTAGATGATCAAAGCAATTCATCCTTAGCCAGGTCTGCCTTCTTTGACATGTTTAATGTAAAAGCTACCATACTCCCATACACCATTAGAACATGCGCTGGTCTATCAGAGGCTGGAGGGCGCAGAGCTAGTGACTTTGTTATTGAGAATGTAAATGGGAAAGCGTCCATGCTGCTGCCCATACTAACAGAATGTGATCAGATTCCAGATAACAGGGATGAGATTCCCACCTCTGAGGCTGCGTCGGCTCACCCTCATCTACAGGCAATCGCTTCGCAGATTCCTCCTCTGGACCCATCAGCAGAAATCCTTCTCCTTTTGGGTAGGGACATCATCCAAGCTCACAAGGTCCGCAGTCAGGTAAATGGTCCAAACAGTGCACCTTATGCTCAACGTCTTGATCTGGGATGGGTAGTTATAGGTGATGTCTGCCTCTCAGGTGCCCACAAACCCACAGTAAACTCCTTTAAGACAAACATTCTTAACAACGGCCGCCCTACCTTCCTCGGCCCCTGTGAAAACAAAATCTATATCAAAGACAAATACACAGAAAGCTGTCAAACACTTGATAAGACACAAGTTGAATTGGGTAGACACATTTTCCGGCAAACAGCAGATGATGACAAAGTGGCACTTTCAGCAGAAGATGCTTTGTTCTTGGACATTATGCACAAAAACTTTGCAAAAGATGATGCGAATAATTGGATAGCTCCACTCCCATTCCCGCACCCCCAGACAGCGTTTGCCCAACAACAGGGAGCAGGCCTTCAGTCGTTTAATGTCGCTCCGCAAAACGCTGAAAAGTAAACCTGAAATGAGGGAGCATTATATTGAGTTTTTTGGACAAAATCTTCAGTAAGGGCCACGCCGAACCAGCTCCTGCTCTTACTCCAGACCAAGAATGCTGGTATCTTCCTAGTTTTGGAGTTTACCACCATCAAAAGCCAGGAAAAATCAGGGTAGTCTTTGATTCGAGTGCTCAATGCAGCAATGTTTCTCTCAATGACGTGCTACTAAAAGGGCCAGATCTCAATAACACCCTTGTGGGAGTTCTGATGCGGTTCAGGTCTGACCCATACGCAGTCATGGCAGACGTGGAGCAAATGTTTCACAACTTTCTGGTCAGAGAGGACCACCGCAACTACCTTCGCTTCTTGTGGTTCAAAAATAATGATCTGGATGGAGAAGTGCAGGAATTCAGGATGAGAGTACACGTATTTGGGAACTGCCCCTCCCCATCAGTGGCCATCTATGGACTGAAACGGTCAGCGTTGGAGGGAGAAAGGGAATACGGCAGTGATGCAAGAGAGTTCATTGAACGTCACTTTTACGTAGATGATGGACTGAAATCGTTCTCTTCCACAGATGAGGCCATTGACATTCTCTGTAGAGCTCAGAAGATGCTGGCTCAGTGTAACATACGCCTGCACAAAATCTCGTCCAACTGTCCTATCATCACAAGTGCTTTTCCAAGTGAGGACCTTGCAACGGACATGCAGGGCCTTGACCTCGGGCAGACTACCCCCACCCATGCAGCGCAGCTTAGGCTTGGGCTGGGACCTAACCACAGACCTGTTCAAGTTTCAGGTAACAGTCAATGAAAAGCCCTTCACTAAACGGGGAGTGCTGTCAGTCATTAATAGTGTGTTCGATCCGCTTGGCTTTGCTGTCCCAGTCATTGTAGAAGGCAGGGCCATACTGAGAGACATTTCCACTGATGTTTGTGAATGGGACACCGAACTGCCTAAAGACAAATTACAACGGTGGCAACAATGGAAAGACTCCCTCAAATATCTACGACAACTTGAAGTTCCCAGAATGTACACCTCAATACCACTATCTGCAGCTCTAACTAAGGAGATCCATGTTTTTTTGTGATGCATCCACTAAGTCAGTGGGCGCTGTTGCTTACTTCAAACTCACAGATAGAGATGGACAAAGTGAAGTGGGTTTCCTTCTCGGCAAAGCACGGCTTTCCCCAAAACCAGACATCACCATACCCCAGACTTGAACTTTGCGCAGCAGTCCTGGCTGTTGAGGTGGCCGAGGTAGTCCTGGAGGAGCTAGACATCGCAGTCGAACCGGTAAACTTCTACACAGACTCCAAAGTAGTGCTCGGCTACATCTTTAACAAAAAGAGACGCTTTCATGTTTATGTGCACAACAGAGTGGAACGTATTAGGCGCTTCACACAAGCTCACCAGTGGCATTATGTGCCCACTCATTTAAATCCTGCTGATCATGCCACCCGAGCACTACCCGCTGAGCAGCTCTCTAACTCCACATGGATCACTGGACCCGCTTTCCTTTCCAATTCAGGGAAAAGTCAAGCACAGGCAGAGTTGTTTGATCTTGTGGACCCAGAGACTGACAATGAACTGCGACCTGAGGTCACTACTTGTGCCACTTCTCTCTCAAAGAATAGACTCAGTAGTGTCAGATTTGAAAGGTTTTCGAGTTGGAAGATACTGCTTAAAGCTATATCCAAACTCCAACACATTGCCCAGTCATTTAAGCCGAACACAGAGAGCTCCTGTCATGGCTGGCACAGCTGTAATGAACATTTGACTGAAAAACAGCTCAACCAAGCCAAGAACACTATCATTCACACTGTTCAAAGAGAAGTTTACGCAGAGGACATAAGACAAGTAGAAAAAGGTGTGCCCCTTAAAAACTCAAGCCCACTTAGCAAACTGAGCCCTATTGTCGACACTAATGGAATCCTCAGAGTGGGTGGAAGACTAAAACGTGCACAGTTGACATCGGACGAAACAAATCCCATACTTATCCCTGGAAAGCACCACCTTGCCCAGCTCATTATAGAACACTTCCATGGGAAAGTATGCCACCAGGGCAGGCATTTTACTGAAGGGGCAGTCAGGACTGCAGGTTTTTGGATTGTGGGAGGTAAAAGAGCAATAAGCAGAGTGATATTCAACTGTGTCACATGCCGCAAACTAAGGGGCAGACAACACGAACAGATCATGGCGGAGCTACCAGAGGACAGGCTGTCCACGGACCCTCCTTTCACACATGTAGGCCCTTGATGTGTTCGGCCCCTGGCCTGTCATAGTCAGAAAAACACGTGGTGGGCAATCGGATGCTAAGCGATGGGCAGTCATATTTACATGTATGAGCACACGCGCCATTCACATTGAGATTGTAGAATCAATGGACACGTCGTCGTTCATAAATGCCTTGCGTCGTTTCTTCGCCATCAGGGGTGCAGTCAAACTTCTAAGATCCGATTGTGGGACAAATTTTGTGGGCGCCTGCAAAGAACTGCAAATGGACAAACAGGGCTGTCACAACAGCAAACTTCACAGCTTTCTCAAAGACTCTGGCTGCAAATGGCATTTTAATCCCCCACATGCATCTCATATGGGTGGCTCCTGGGAGCGCATGATTGGGGTCACACGCAAAATCCTCGATGCAATGCTCCTAGAGCATAGAAATGCAAAACTTACTCACGAGATCTTAGTGACATTAATGGCTGAAGTCACTGCAATGGTAAATGCTCGTCCGCTCACAGCAGTTTCTACAGATCCAGAAAACCCAACCATTCTTACCCCTGCCATGCTTCTTACACAAAAAGTTGCGACTCCACCAGTCCCGCCAGGTCAGTTTGAAAGCAGGGATCTTTTCAGAGCGCAATGGAGGCGCGTACAATACCTCGCCAATGTTTTCTGGAGCCGATGGCAAAGGGAATACATCTCAGGACTTCAGAACCGCCGCAAATGGAAAACAGTAAAACCAAATCTACAAACAGGTGATGTTGTTTTGCTAAAGGAGGCACTTGAACATAGGAACAACTGGCCACTTGGACTCATCACCAAAATCTTCCCAAGCGAGGATGGACTTGTCAGGAAAATAGAGGTGAAGATTTTCCGCAAGGGTGAACTCAGATGCTACATAAGACCTATAAGTCAGGTTGTGTTATTGGTATCTAAGGACAGTACTTAGAATCATGGTACTTTATCTGTATTTACATGCTAGTTATGGATGACATTCTACAGATGTCAGACGGGGAGTATTCTGTCTCTCTATGTTCAAAAGTATTTGTATTAGTTCGCTGGTGCATTTCTTTATTTTCCCACTAGGGGTCAGTATCTCCGTTAGTGTTTTTGGTTACACGCGTGTGAGGAAATGTCCGTAGCTGCTGACATTCTACACTCCTCTCAGACCCCTTATATCTTTGGGAAGCTTTGACATGCCATAATCTGTAAGTATTTAGTGGTCAGTTTTGTTTTTTTTATGTGTTGTTACTTTTCTGTAACTTAAGAGGTTATTTTAACTCTTACAAGCAAAACTTTGTTTGCGATCTAAGCCAAGCTAATGTTGCTAGCTTCTGTTTAGTATGGGGTTGCAAGTCGATGATAACGCTGCTTTTCACGCAATCCAGGTTGTAGATACAGGTTGTCTAAAGTAAAAATAAGTAGTTTTTGTTCTCCCTGTGTAGCTTTAAAGAAGGCTTTCTGAATTTATGTTCGGCTAAATCTAACTAAAGAGGAAAGACCTGTTATACTTTTACAGAATAGTGAAGAAACAAATTTACAACTTTCTTATACAGTAGCAGTAAATAAATGTTGGGATTACAGATATGTTGAACAGTGTTTTGAACTGCCTGTAAATATGTGCACTGAAAGCTGCAATTAACTGCAATTAACACCATCCACATGGTGGCAGACTGACACAAACCGTAATGTAAATAATGTAAACTTGTGATTTCTTATATCTTGAATTCTATCACTTCCAGCATTTAAATTCACAGCAATGTGTCTTGGTTTGTTAAATAATGTATTTTTAATATAGTTTGTTTGTATGTTCACAGTTTTACAAAATCTAAAAGAGAGAGGTCTTCAGTAAAGGCACTAAGAAGAAATATGTGTTCTGTCATTCCTGGAACCACCTTCTCTTACTGAATGTTTAGCTCTCTGCATAGGCTGAGTAGCCACACACTCAACCGAGGGCAGAAGACAAATGAATGCCTTGTGTTCTTTGTCTGTATCTTAAGTTTCCGGGCTGGGAGAGGGGTGAGGGTAGTCATAAAGTTTCTTTGTTCCTTCTTGTGTAAACAGTGGGGGCAGTGGGGGTAAGAGATAGCGTTTATACATTTACTGGCCAACCCCTCCTCCCTCTCTCACTCCTGTCTGCAGCTGGCCTGCAAGGTCGGATGGGGGCTTCTTGCAGGAATAAAATATATTTTCTTTTAAAGACAAAATAATCTTGATGTTTCTTATGCCTGGGATGCTGTGTTTAAGTATTGTTTTTTGCCACAACAATGCCAACCCCAATGCACCTTTTTCATTATCTACATGTATATTAATATCACCAACAATTAGTACTTTATTTGCAGCCAATACTAATTCCGATAGAAAGTCCACAAATTCTTTGATAAAGTCTGTATGGTGCCCTGGTGGCCTGTATACAGTAGCCAGCACAAATCTCAAACGTGATTTATCGTTTACACTATATATTTTTACATTAAGCACCAACACTTCAAAATAATTACTATAAATTACAGCAACACCTCCTCCTTTGTGTTTCAGACGAGGTTCATGTTTATAACCGTAATCTTGTGGGGTTGACTCATTTAAAGCAATGTAATCGTTTGGTTTTAGCCAGGTTTCTGTTAAACACAGCACATCTAGGTTATAATCTGAAATCATATCATTAACTATTAGCACTTTTGAGGTAAGAGATCGAATATTCAGCAACCCAAGCTTTATCATTTGCTCATCCGTATTATATCTGGTTTTATTTGTTGAACATCAATTACATTTTTAACCTTAGATGGGTTTGGAAGTTTTTGTGTTTCCTAATTCGGGGAACAGACACAGTCTCTATATGATGATATCTACTGTAGGTGAAAGAGTCTCTATGTGATGGGATTTATCTGACCTTGGTGACGTTAGATAGCTAGCAGAAGGTCGGTTTGTTGTCAGCAGACGGTAGGGTGATTGTTTTCACACACTGCCAACACACATTTATGTCCACTCCAAACACCATGTTGTAAGGCTGGTGCCAGTTCGTCTGAGCGCCCCCTAGATGAAACAAAAGGCTCTCTTGGGAATTAACACTTGAACTGAATCTCGCATATGCAACAGGACACAGCTCACGCCACACACACACTCCCACACACACCATCTCTCCCTTCAACCCCCCCCTCCTCACCTGAAATACACTGAAAACCCATGCAATGTTATGTGTGTACGAAAAAAGTAACTATATGTGTTTGGTCTCATTTAAAGTGTCTCAGTGCGCCTGGTAAAATGGTCTCACTCTCCCCAATCATAATGAAAAGCTAAAAGAAGTTCTAAGATATGAGAAATGTGATGTACTCCTTGAAGGTGTGTAACCCCCTGATCTTCCATTCAATCCCCCTCCTGTATGTAAATAAGTATTCACTGCCACAAGTACCAAGAAGCCATTTGGTTGCTAATTCTGATCTCACATTGGCGAACCCCTCAGTAGGGGTCTGAAATCTAGTTATAATGACAGACACCACCATTTGGTGGATTTCTGGGTTTATAAGGAAAAGGAGCAGAAGGTTCTGGGAGTCTGTAGGTTGACTGCCCACACAAGCGATGTGTGTAATTTTGTTGACAGGTAATAATCTCTACAAATCCCGTGATTTCTGAAATATTGTTATTATATGCTTAAGCTGATGAGTTTATCCTTTTGAATTGGACCTTGAACTATTATTTCATTACCTGGTCAATAAATCGTAAACATTTGATTTTATTCTGAACGACTCTGAGACTTGTTTTTCCCCAAGTAAGATTAACGGATTCGTATGTTACCACAAGGCTGCTTTAGAGTTTAGCGACGGCTTAATAACTGATATCAGGAAGTTTGCAGGCTACTTGGGTGAGAGGATGAGTATGTCTGTCTAGGACCAGCCAATCAACCATTAATTGGTTGATTAATCTAGCTTGGACGCTTCCGACGACTTCTGTTCTAATTTAATGTTACCGTAAGTAAGTGCACGTGAACCATCACGGGCTTGGCCAATCCAAAGCCATTAAAGAGAAGTAAAGCTAATCTACTGGCGTCTTTAATGGTGGCCAAAACCTACTGAAGTAAAACAGTTGAATTAAGTTCCTGAAGGACACCCAAGAGGGCTACTGAATGTATCTTTGATTGTTGCGTGTAGGGATTACGGCAAAATCCCAGATATTTAGCCATTACCTCAAACTCCTGATCTTCAGGACTGATCACTTGTGTCGGAGACCTGGGTAAGGAACTCAAAGCGATATAGTTTCCTAATCTAAACGGGTAAAATATAAACAAGAGTCTAAGAGTAATCAAACATTCGTTCATGTTTAAATGAAGCCCAGATATCATTAAAACCCTTTCATTTATGGAGTCAGATGAAATAACGAGAAAATACATATGAGAATTGTGTTCCATTTAATCTTGTTTTTGTTGCGTAATAGGAAAGACAGTAACGCGCAAAGACCTTCCCCCGCTGATCGACTGCCCTCATTGGTTCGAATCCAGACGGACTTTACAATGTAAAAGTGGATTTTGCATAGTTTTTTGCAACAAGGTCATATCTAGCATTATCAGTCAGTGATACACAAAATCAAAAGGTCCCAGATGAAGTGCCCCATGCTCCATTCATTCATGCGCCTTCAGTGCGATCTATCCTGGACACAACATTTGCAGAAATGCCAGGCTCCAGGTAAATGGATTCCTTTGTCCTTGCTTCATTATTTTTTTTTAGTTTTTTTTAGATTACTAAGTTTGTTCTATTGCATGGTGTTTGTTTTTTGTGAGAGCTTGTGTGTTCAGTCTTATCAATAATTCCAGTCTTTCAGTTCCTTGTCACTCTCGCCTCTGGCTGGAAAAAGTTAATATTCAGCAATATTATTGATCCGACTGTACTGACACTACTGGATGAGACCTGAACTGAACTGATGATGGCATCATTGTTTTCTGTTCAACTGCTATATAGATTAAATGAGCTAAATTAATAATTGATGATCTTTACAACGGAACTGGATCAACACTGAACACTTCCTCTGAACAATGACACTATTTTCTTTTAGAGTCGCTGTACAGCTAAAGTACAGCTGTCATGATTCCTGTCTCAGGCCCCGTTTACACGTACATGGTTATTTTGAAGAACGGAGAACGTTTGTGCCCTTCATTTACACGCAAACGGAGAATTCTCCTCTGAAAACGATTCTTTCTAAAAACTCCGGCCAGAGTGGAGATTTTGGAAAACTTTGTTTGCATGTAAACTGAGTAAACAGAGTTTTAGGAGCCGACGTCACAGTATGAGCAGAACTTGCACTGCGTCAAAAGTGCGACCTATGTTTACATTTTCATTTGGCTACGGTGATCATGGACGCATTCAGAGTAGCAGTCGCATTTATGTTGGCGCAAACCCTTTTTTTGTTCAAATCTTTGTTCAAAAGAGAAAGAGGAAGTGATGCGTTGCTGTTGTAGCTATTTTGGGGATTCTGATTGGCTAACGTGGGCTTGAGCTTCTCGTTACACTGCCACCTACAGGTTTGGCATGCTCTTGACGGCATATACACGGGTAACGAACACTTTTCTGAAAACTGACAGGTGTGCACGATGTTATTTTTGAAAACGGAGAGGGTGAAATGTCCGTTTGTGAAAATAGCCGGCCACGTGTGAGCGTAGCCTAAGTTGCAGTGTTCTCTGTTCTCGTTGTTTCGGGTGTTCATTCCTGTGTCTTGTGGCAATGTTTGTAGTTTTCTCTGTTGATTAGTCTTCCTCAGGTGTGTCTTGGTAAATTGTTAAGCTTGTTTGCTCCTGTGCATTTAAACCCCGTGTGTTTCATGAGTTCTTTGTCGGGTCTTGTCCTACATGGATGCATGTTTGGTGTGTCTCATTTTGTTCTCGGTTTCCTGGTTCCTTGGTCTCTGTTATGGTTTTGTTTGTGTATTTTCTTATTAAACTACTTTGCATTTGGATCTTGCTCTCCCTTTGTTTCTTGAGTTCACCCAGCCTTACAATATGACTGAAGCACTGTCTCATTTTGGTTTTGGATATTCATTTAAATGTTGGGTCAAAATCTTATATTTTAAATTAATAGCTGAAGTTGAACTAACAATACAATGGCAAAGCCTTTTAATATATAAAGATGCACAACAATGATGCCCCATTGTCATCAATGATTTTTATTTTAGTATTAGAGACTTTAGCAAAATCTGTCAGAAGTAACTCTATCATTAAGAACATTGAGACCATCGGATTGTACGCAGACGATATTCTTTTCCTCACCAAACCTGAGAGATCTCTTCCAGCGATGCTCAAATTTATTGATAGTTTTTAAAGTTCTCTGTCTATAAAACTAACAATAAAGGCATCAACTGTCTTCAATTTATAAATGGATTTAATGGAATTTAAATATTAATCCAATTAATGGATTCAAATATTTGGGTACAGTTATTACTCCTACAATTAACAGGTCAATTCCTGTCAATTACAATCTAGTTAAAACAAAAGTCACTGAATCTGATCAGATGATCCTCCCTAACAATCTCATTGATTGGTTGTATAAACATTATGAAGATGGAAATTCTTCCCAAATTCCTGTATTTATTTTGCTCTATTCCACTTTCCTATCCACTAGTTTTTTTCTCTAGTATGAAGTGGAACAGCGGCAAACACCTTTTCATGTCAATGCACCGACTGTTAATAAATATCGAGCTGTTTCTGGCAGATCTGACTGTGTGTGTTTGTCCAGCCCCTCAGAAGAGCTTTATATAAGACAGAAATCTGTCAGACACTCATCTCTCAGACCAGATCGAGGAGAAGCTGCTCTTCTGACTCCGGCTGCAGTCCAACAAGTAAGTATGTTTCTAATACTGAGCACTTGTGGACTCATAGTTCATTTGAACACCTGTATTCTGTAGCCAATGTTATTTTGTAATACAGATTTATCAAATATGCTAAACAGAAATGAATCAAATAGATTAAAAATTGAAGATTAGAAATTGAAATATTGAAAATAAAACACCGGGGTAAGGAGATAATAACCTTGACCAGTGTTGTGCAAGTTACTTCCAAACTGTAATACATTATAGATTACTTGTTACTGTTATTTAAAAGTAATTGATTACCTTACAATATTACTGTCTCAGAATTGTAATGCGTTACATTACTCCTGTATTACTTTTGAGTTACTTTCACCAAAATATCTATGGGCTAGTACTGTAACGATATGCGATATGAAACCGAAATCGCGACACTCAGATCCACGAACCTGCAGAATCACGACACACTACTGTGTTAGAGTTATCCTTCCCGTCCAGATCCAATGCTACCACATCTCTAAATTACTATTAGTATTATTTGAAGTTAACATTATAAAATACATAGACCTACACCACAAAACTAGTTGAGGATTAATTGTTTAAAATTGGGGAATTCCAGCGTATATGGACGTGATATTTGCAGTCAAAACTGGAAATATAAATTCTCTGAAAATGCATTTAATAACAATATATTGAAACGTCTGTTTATCCATAGGCTACTCCCTTAAAGGAGTCCAGGCATTAGAAAAATATCAGTCTACACATGGATTATATATTTAATATGAGTGAAATAGACATGCATGCATGCGTGACACAAAAAAATCTTTAACTTTTAGGAGGCAAAATATTGTTTAGTAATTCTATGAATTACACTGCGCAAATCAAAAGTAATACTAGTAATACTAAATATAGCAGACAATAGATAGCAATCACGACACGGAGGCGCCGGCGCGTGAACCGGAGCGCGTCTCATAAATTAACGAAACTCACAAATAAGGTAGCCTGGGAAAACCCAGACCACTCTCAGTTGTAACTGAGTAAGGGTCTGGCAAAGCTCCATAGACAATTCATTTCCACAGGGGCGTCACCAACGGACGTCGGATAGATCTAAAACCAATCAGAGCGATGAATGACATGACGTATGCAGAACGACGGAGAAACATCTCGAGACACTCAGCAATTCTCTGTGTTAACGAAAATGACCATTTTAAATCGCTTGAAACAGACGCGATAGCTGATTCGAACGAGTGATGTTGTGATGTTCCACGGCGGCATCCATCTTTGTAATGTATAAAATCTGCGTCACCGTCTCTGCTCTGTCGTCATCGTGTAAAGCCCGCCCCAACGTTTCTGATTGGTGCCGCGATTTCGACGGATTGGAAATGGGTTTCAATGGGCTCTTTGCCAGACCCACTTGCAGAGCAAATCTAAATTTGCCGGAAGTGGTCTGGGTTTTCCCAGGCTACGTATAAGGTAGCCTACTCCACAGACCTGAAAAATAGGCTATATCTATATTGAAATGTCTACTTTTAAACAGAACAATTCAAAACTAAAGGAAACAGACTGCTCTCCGTAGCCTATGAAATGTGCATTTCTCTGGCGCATTCACTACTGTGAAGATCGCGAGTCAGTCGTCAGCATCGTCAACTTCATCTTTATTAATAAACACTTAAAATGTCTCCTTGCTATATTTGACATATTCATAAACAATCATTGCTTTTGCCGGTTCTTTGTGACATCTTTAAGGTGCTTTCGTCGCCGCCACCCTTACATGTTAGGCTACATGATTGCGTCTATGCGTCACCACCGCTTCAAAAACATGATTGCGTGATGAAAAACATGAAAAATACCACCTAAACATCGCCTAACTGGTTAGAAAGAAAACACAGAACAAATAAAGTAGCCTAATGCGCATACGTCCATCTCACGAATGTAGGCTACAGTCTTCTTCATGCCATCTTCACCCATTAGCCGCTTGCCAGCGTGAGCACAGAGGCTGAAATCATGCCTCACTCCTATCGCTATACAAATATATCAGACGCTGCCATTTAGTCTTTATTTACAACTGGACACACCACACACGGCTATTGACTGACCATGAACAAGTAACTTAGCCTACTTGCATTTTTCATTCGTTAATGTCTCTTTTTTTTTACAAGTAAAACTAAAAGTGTGTTGTAACGCAAGCGTTACTGAACATGTAACGAGTAAAATATTACTGAAAATTGATTAGTAATGCCTTACACTACTGCGTTACAGCAAAAAGTAATATGTTACTGTAATGCATTACTTTTGTAACACGTTACTCCTAACACTGACCTTGACTAATTGCCAGTTTAACAAAATATTGGATATAAAAAAATCATACTTGCTTGTATGTTTGTAAAATATGAGAGTGTTTGGGGTTTGCTTTACATCAAGTCATTAACCGCTTAAGATCCGAGACTATTTTTGGGGATTTCCGCCTGGATTTACATACCCAAATTGAAAAGCTTACCATTTCAACATAGTTTTGTCAAAATGGACAATTTTGGTGTCATTTTACAGGAAACCATTTGAAGTTTCATAAAACAGTGTTAAAATTGATACACATTTAAGTATATGTTGTCTGAGTTGTAATAATAATAAAAAAAGGCGCTTTTTTATTTTATATTCATTTTTGAAAGTGTATAACTCAGGCCCTGTGGGCTCTAGGGCCATTCAGACAGTTAAGGCTGTTTCCTCTATATGCAAGCAAACGCTGGAAAAAATATTTTTTTCATAAAAAAATGAACAAAATGTTTTTGTCACCACACCAGTGTTGTGCATCACCGGACCTCCTGGAGATATGATGTAGAGGTCTGCACTCCCGCGGGACCCGCGGGTTGCGACGCAAGACAGTGCGGCGCGGGACAAATTTTGAAAGGTCATTGCGGGCGGGATGATGGAGGTGCACTTGCGGGAGCGGGCGGGAGGGATGATACGCTGCACTCCCGCAAATGAAATATGAGTGTAAAGTAAAATATATAAATGATTAAAGTAGCGTACATAATTTGTAGTTGTGAGGGAGATTCTGTTTGGCAGCAATAAAAAAGTTTTAAACAGCCTAAACTTGTGGATGTTGTCGTTTGGGGTAGGGCGGGGCCTAATCTCACGCACACTTGTTTATAGAGACAATTCCTTCCCGGCAAAATATCTTAATTTGTGTTCTGAAGATGAACGGAAGTCTTACGGGGTTGGAATAACATGAGTAATTACTGACATAATTTTTTGGTGAACTAACCCTTAAACACAGTTTTCATTTCATTTAAATGTTTACATGAAAATATTTGTAGTTGTTTTTTTTAAGCTATTATGTAGCGTTTAAAATGTATGATAATCATATGAAATGTTATACTTTTTGATGTGATGTAAAAGTGCGCTTATAATTCACATTGTTGTTTAAATAAAAAAATTAAGTTGAACGAATGGTGCAGAATTGATCCGTTTTAAAAATGTTCCTATGTGTAGGCCATACCTAAGGCTGTTATTTTTTATTTTTATTTTTATTTATTTAGGCTGTTTTTGTGTTAGGCCTACACGTGAATTAAGCCTATTGGAATTTGGGCCGATTTATGTTTATCTTTATTATTACGGAGGCCTATTTCTTGTTTTGTAATGTATGGTTAAACATATGGCTTAGTAATTAATTTGTTACCAAGTATTGGTAAGGAATTATGTGCGCACGCATTTTTTTTTTCAAGACCTTCCGTGAGACAGAAAGTGAACATCCATCCTGCCTGCCATCTTGCGGGAATTTGCGGGCGGGGAGCGGGACATAATATCACAGATGCGGGCGGGGAGCGGGACTAAAAATGACAAATCTTTGCGGGAGCGGGGACTGAACACTGCGGGAGCGGGACTGAAAATTGTGTCCCGCGCAGGTCTCTAATATGATGCTATGATCTCAGTTCATTCGAAAAGGTTTTTATTACCAATACAAGCTCACAGAAACTTGGAAATGGTCTCATTTGAAAGATAAAGATCCTAAGCTTTATCATCCTAAGCTTATCATTTTTGACATCCTAAGCTAAAAGGGGATATAGATTGTGTGGTGGTTTGTGGCTGATTGAAGCTGGAATGTAATACTTTTCACTGGTATGTCAGTTTGATCCTATTTCACTGCGCGATTCTTTTGAAGATTATTCGATCTTTGATTTTCTCACAATGAAATAAACTACATCACCAAATTCCTTACAATGAGACCTTTCTTGAGATACATGACTTGACTGTTTTGTGAAATATATATTAAAAAAAAAAATTTGTGTAAATATTTCTTCGCAATCATAAAGCAGATATTTTTGTCTGGGACCAATGCATATTTAAGCTAATATTTAATATGTATCATAAAAACAAAAGTGATGGTATTCTTTGTAAAGTTTAGATTCTAAGCTTTCAAATGATACCATGAATTGGGTGATACCATATAGGGAAGCCTATAAAAAGAACGTATGAACATTATAACGAAGATTTTCCCTCCCGCCGGCGGGAGCACGGATTTAGTTAACCATTTGGCAGACTCCAGTCAGGGATGTGTTTCCCGTACAACGCCGTAACTCGCTGCTTCACTACGCATCGTTGAAGAAACCAACTAGCTAGTCACGACTGTTTCCCAAAACCATAATAACTACTTTTTAATACATCTGTTGAGATCGAATTAATGCTATAAATTACAGACATGGCATCTGAAGACTAATTATAATTTTTCTCAGTTATTTTTCTCTATTTTCAGATTCAATCATAGGCTCGTTCTTGCGCACTATAGCTCGTTCACACATGCACTCTTCAAAAACAGTGCTTTAAATCTCTTGACAAACTAAAAGACGTAAATTACATTTGTATATATTCTAAATAAAAGACACAGATTGTACTGAATGTCAGCTTGCTTATTTTGCTCAAGATAAGGATTTATTGAGTCCACATGTCATGCAAACTAGAAACTCTGCTTCTAACCACAAGTCGAGATCTGTCGCTACAAACACACAACTTTGCGATGCTGGGGTGCATTTCCCGTACAACTATACAGCACACTCAATCGCTGTCCTCCTCCTCGGTCTCCACTCACTCGCTGTCCTCCGCCTCGGCCCCACTCACTCGCTGTCCTCCTCCTCGGTCTCCACTCACTCGCTGTCCTCCTCCTCGGTCTCCACTCACTCGCTGTCCTCCTCCTCGGTCTCCACTCACTCGCTGTCCTCCTCCTCGGTCTCCACTTACTCGCTGTCCTCCGCCTCAGCCCCACTCACTCGCTGTCCTCCTCCTCGGTCTCCACTCACTCGCTGTCCTCCTCCTCGGTCTCCACTCACTCGCTGTCCTCCTCCTCGGCCCCACTCACTCGCTGTCCTCCTCCTCGGCCCCACTCACTCGCTGTCCTCCACCTCGGCCCCACTCACTCCCTGTCCTCTGCCTCGGCCCCACTCACTCGCTGTCCTCCGCCTCGGCCCCACTCACTCGCTGTCCTCCTCCTCGGTCTCCACTCACTCGCTGTCCTCCTCCTCGGTCTCCACTCACTCGCTGTCCTCCGCCTCGGCCCCACTCACTCGCTGTCCTCCGCCTCGGCCCCACTCACTCGCTGTCCTCCTCCTCGGTCCCACTCACTCACTGTCCTCCGCCTTGGCCCCTCTCACTCACTGTCCTCCGCCTCGGCCACACTCACTCCCTGTCCTCTGCCTCGGCCCCACTCACTCGCTGTCCTCCTCCTCGGTCTCCACTCACTCGCTGTCCTCCGCCCTCGGCCCCACTCACTCACTGTCCTCCTCCTCGGTCCCACTCACTCACTGTCCTCCGCCTCGGCCCCTCTCACTCACTGTCCTCTGCCTCGGCCACACTCACTCACTGTCCTCTGCCTCGGCCACACTCACTCCCTGTCCTCTGCCTCGGCCACACTCACTCCCTGTCCTCCTCCTCGGTCTCCACTCACTCGCTGTCCTCCTCCTCGGTCTCCACTCACTCGCTGTCCTCCGCCTCGGCCCCACTCACTCGCTGTCCTCCTCCTCGGTCCCACTCACTCACTGTCCTCCGCCTCGGCCCCTCTCACTCACTGTCCTCTGCCTTGGCCCCACTCACTCACTGTCCTCCGCCTCGGCCACACTCACTCACTGTCCTCCGCCTCGGACCCACTCACTCCCTCTCCTCTGCCTCGGCCCCACTCACTCACTGTCCTCCGCCTCGGACCCACTCACTCCCTCTCCTCTGCCTCGGCCCCCACTCACTCACTGTCCTCCGCCTCGGCCACACTCACTCACTGTCCTCCGCCTCGGACCCACTCACTCCCTCTCCTCTGCCTCGGCCCCACTCACTCACTGTCCTCCGCCTCAGCCACACTCACTCGCTGTCCTCCGCCTCGGCCCCCACTCACTCACTGTCCTCCGCCTCGGCCACACTCACTCACTGTCCTCCGCCTCGGACCCACTCACTCCCTCTCCTCTGCCTCGGCCCCTCTCACTCGCTGTCCTCCGCCTCGGACCCACTCACTCGCTGTCCTCCGCCTCGGCCCCACTCACTCGCTGTCCTCCGCCTCGGCCCCACTCACTCGCTGTCCTCCGCCTCGGCCACACTCACTCACTCTCCTCTGCCTCGGCCCCCACTCACTCGCTGTCCTCCGCCTCGGCCCCACTCACTCGCTGTCCTCCTCCTCGGCCCCACTCACTCCCTCTCCTCTGCCTCGGCCCCACTCACTCACTGTCCTCCGCCTCGGCCCCACTCACTCGCTGTCCTCCGCCTCGGCCCCACTCACTCGCTGTCCTCCGCCTCGGACCCACTCACTCACTCTCCTCTGCCTCGGCCCCACTCACTCGCTGTCCTCCGCCTCGGCCCCACTCACTCGCTGTCCTCCTCCTCGGCCCCACTCACTCACTCGTTCTGCCTCGGCCCCACTCACTCACTGTCCTCCACCTCGGCCCCACTCACTCACTGTCCTCCGCCTCGGCCCCACTCACTCGCTGTCCTCCTCCTCGGCCCAACTCACTCACTCGTTCTGCCTCGGCCCCACTCACTCCCTGTCCTCTGCCTCGGCCCCACTCACTCGCTGTCCTCTGCCTCGGCCCCACTCACTCCCTGTCCTCTGCCTCGGCCCCACTCACTCGCTGTCCTCCGCCTCGGCCCCACTCACTCGCTGTCCTCCGCCTCGGCCCCCACTCACTCGCTGTCCTCCGCCTCGGCCCCACTCACTCGCTGTCCTCCGCCTCGGCCCCACTCACTCACTGTCCTCTGCCTCGGCCCCACTCACTCGCTGTTCTCCGCCTCGGCCCCACTCACTCACTCTCCTCTGCCTCGGCCCCACTCACTCGCTGTCCTCTGCCTCGGCCCCCACTCACTCGCTGGCCTCGGCCCCACTCACTCCCTGTCCTCCGCCTCGGCCCCACTCACTCGCTGTCCTCTGCCTCGGCCCCACTCACTCCCTGTCCTCTGCCTCGGCCCCACTCACTCGCTGTCCTCCGCCTCGGCCCCACTCACTCGCTGTCCTCCTCCTCGGCCCCACTCACTCGCTGTCCTCCGCCTCGGCCCCACTCACTCCCTGTCCTCCGCCTCGGCCCCACTCACTCGCTGTCCTCCGCCTCGGCCCCACTCACTCGCTGTCCTCCGCCTCGGCCCCACTCACTCGCTGTCCTCGGCCCTCGGCCCCCTCTCACTCCCTGTCCTCTGCCTCGGCCCCACTCACTCGCTGTCCTCTGCCTCGGCCCCTCTCACTCACTGTCCTCTGCCTCGGCCCCACTCACTCGCTGTCCTCCGCCTCGGCCCCACTCACTCGCTGTCCTCCGCCTTGGCCCCTCTCACTCACTGTCCTCTGCCTCGGCCCCACTCACTCGCTGTTCTCCGCCTCGGCGCCTCTCACTCACTCTCCCTCTGCCTCGGCCCCACTCACTCGCTGTCCTCTGCCTCGGCCCCACTCACTCTCTGTCCTCTGCCTCGGCCCCACTCACTCCCTGTCCTCTGCCTCGGCCCCCACTCACTCACTGTGCTCCGCCTCGGCCCCACTCACTCGCTGTCCTCCGCCTCGGCCCCTCTCACTCACTGTCCTCTGCCTCGGCCCCACTCACTCGCTGTTCTCCGCCTCGGCCACACTCACTCACTGTCCTCTGCCCCGGCCCCCACTCACTCGCTGTCCTCCGCCTCGGCCCCACTCACTCACTCTCCTCCGCCTCGGCCCCACTCACTCGCTGTCCTCCGCCTCGGCCCCACTCACTTGCTGTCCTCTGCCTCGGCCCCCACTCACTCCCTGTCCTCTGCCTCGGCCCCCACTCACTCACTGTGCTCCGCCTCGGCCCCACTCACTCCCTGTCCTCCGCCTCGGCCCCTCTCACTCGCTGTCCTCCGCCTCGGCCCCACTCACTCACTGTCCTCCGCCTCGGCCCCTCTCACTCGCTGTCCTCCGCCTCGGCCCCACTCACTCGCTGTCCTCCGCCTCGGCTCCACTCACTCGCTGTGCTCCGCCTCGGCCCCACTCACTCCCTGTCCTCCGCCTCGGCCCCTCTCACTCCCTGTCCTCTGCCTCGGCCCCCACTCACTCGCTGTCCTCCGCCTCGGCCCCTCTCACTCGCTGTCCTCCGCCTCGGCCCCACTCACTCGCTGTCCTCCGCCTCGGCCCCACTCACTCGCTGTCCTCTGCCTCGGCCCCACTCCCTCGCTGTGCTCCGCCTCGGCCCCCACTCACTCCCTGTCCTCTGCCTCGGCCCCACTCACTCCCTGTCCTCTGCCTCGGCCCCACTCACTCGCTGTCCTCCGCCTCAGCCCCACTCACTCGCTGTCCTCCGCCTCGGCCCCTCTCACTCACTGTCCTCTGCCTCGGCCCCACTCACTCGCTGTTCTCCGCCTCGGCCCCTCTCACTCACTCTCCTCTGCCTCGGCCCCACTCACTCGCTGTCCTCTGCCTCGGCCCCACTCACTCGCTGTCCTCCGCCTCGGCCCCACTCACTCCCTGTCCTCTGCCTCGGCCCCACTCACTCGCTGTCCTCCGCCTCGGCCCCACTCACTCCCTGTCCTCTGCCTCGGCCCCACTCACTCGCTGTCCTCCGCCTCGGCCCCACTCACTCGCGGTCCTCCGCCTCGGCCCCACTCACTCGCTATCCTCTGCCTCGGCCCCACTCACTCCCTGTCCTCTGCCTCGGCCCCACTCACTCGCTGTCCTCCGCCTCAGCCCCACTCACTCGCTGTCCTCCGCCTCGGCCCCACTCACTCGCTGTCCTCCACCTCGGCCCCACTCACTCGCTGTCCTCCACCTCGGCCCCCACTCACTCGCTGTCCTCCGCCCCGGCCCCTCTCACTCACTGTCCTCTGCCTCGGCCCCACTCACTCGCTGTCCTCCGCCTCGGCCCCTCTCACTCCCTGTCCTCCGCCTCGGCCCCACTCACTCGCTGTCCTCCGCCTCGGCCCCCACTCACTCGCTGTCCTCCGCCTCGGCCCCTCTCACTCACTGTCCTCTGCCTCGGCCCCACTCACTTGCTGTCCTCCGCCTCGGCCCTACTCACTCGCTGTCCTCCACCTCGGCCCCACTCACTCCCTGTCCTCTGCCTCAGCCCCACTCACTCGCTGTCCTCCGCCTCGGCCCCACTCACTCACTGTCCTCCGCCTCGGCCCCACTCACTCGCTGTCCTCCGCCTCGGCCCCACTCACTCACTGTGCTCCACCTCGGCCCCACTCACTCGCTGTCCTCCGCCTCGGCCCCCACTCACTCGCTGTCCTCCGCCTCGGCCCCACTCACTCGCTGTCCTCCGCCTCGGCCCCACTCACTCGCTGTCCTCCGCCTCGGCCCCACTCACTCACTGTGCTCCACCTCGGCCCCACTCACTCGCTGTCCTCGGCCTCGGCCCCACTCACTCGCTGTCCCTCCGCCTCGGCTGGATTTATATGCAAGCAGTATACTTCAATAAAAACAAACTCAAAATAACCCCTTTTCAGAACAACCACTATGTAATGACGAGATCAGACAATGAACAGAACAAACACAGGGCTATATACAAAGACAGATAATAAATGTAAACGAAAAACAGGTGCATGTCGTAATCAAACAATGAGTATCCATGGAAACAAATGCCAACACTGGAAACAGATCAGGAAACACTGAAAAACCATTCGTTTTCTGAATTTTAATTTTTAATTTTTAGTCCTCAAGTTCAAAAGGGGCATTTTTATATAAAAAGTGCTTCTTCTGCTAGATGATTAAACGCATTGAAATAAAAGCTGAGGATTATATCATAAGCTATCTTAAATTTTTCCTCCCTTGTATATAAAGCTGTTTTGGTAATCAGTGAGCTCAATCTATGGAAGGACTTAATTAACCTCATTCATTTGGTGTGGAGATTGAATGTTTGCTTTATAATAATAATAATAATAATACATTATATTTGTAACTTTATATTATTTATATACTTTATATTTAAGCAAAGTCCCAAAGTGCTACAATTAAAAATCAAGATAAAGGCCGCATTTAGAAGCATCCACAGACTAGGAGCGGCTGAACAGAAAGCCCAATCTCCCTTAGTATGTAGCTTAGTCCTGGGAGGTTTCAGGAGATTAGATGAAACTGAACAGAGGGAACGTGTGGAAGTTCGTGGGATGAGGAGTTCCTTGAGGTCAGGGGCGGGAGTTACCATAAATGCCCTGGTGTGTGAGGACCGAGACCTTGTGCTCAATCCTGAGAGAGACAGGAAGCCAGTGGAGTGAATTGCACACTCTCATAAATACGACCTGTGACCTTAAATTATTCTGTGTTGCAGGTTCAGGCACAATGAACGGAATTATTCCCAAGAGCAAAGCAAAAGGCACTGACATCTGTGGAGCGAATGGCTACTATTATATAATCCGCTCTGATCTCGGCTGCTATATGCAGATACGTAGTATCGATAGAGGTTCAGAAATCTCTATTTGGAGTCTGCACCCTGCCTGCCAAAATGGAGACCATTACATTGGTAGTAGAGATGGCTCCTTTTACATCATCAAGGGCAATTCCTACCGCAGAGTCAAGAACCTGACGACAGACATCGGTGCTGAAGTTCACAGCCTTCCTCCCAACTGCCGAGGGGGAGACCACTACGTCGCAAACAGTGAATATTTTTACATCATCTTCCAAAAAAAAAGGCACTTATCGAAGAACAGCAGACATGAATGAAGACTCGGATGGTGTAGAATACAACGTGGATCCTGACTGCAGAAACGGCCTCTATTACTGGGGCTTCGGAAACGACTGCTTCTTCCTCAAGCCAGTCTCAGAGTGGGGATATGAGTTCTCCGGTATCGACTTCAACAAAGATGAGCGCACTGCTGTCTATTCTGTTCATCCCGATGTTCTTAACTTCCTTCCTGGTGGGCTGGCAGTAACTAAAGGCCCAGCCTTTGGCATTTGGGAGAATATTAAAACTATAACTAATGACAGCAACACACCAGTGAAATGGCAAAAGAAAATCAATAAAAAGGTTGGATACGATAAGGAGAAGATGTCTCAGATCACACACAACTGGAAGATAGCCCCGTCAGTCTCGATTGAAACTGGAGCTTTTGCCAAGTTAATTACGAAGGCTCAGTTCTCCTTTTCTGCAGAATATGGAGGTTCACATGTCAGAACTGACAACGAAAGCTGGAACGAAGCGACTGAAGTGGAAGAACAACTCACATTTGAGCTGAAGCCAAACGAGTCTGTATATCTGTGGCAGTACAAACTGGGTCTCGGTCATGAACCAGTGTTGTTCTGCCGTGATTCAAAGATTACAGATGATCCAAACCCTCCGACTGAAGTCCCGCTGCCACTCAAACAGTCATGAAAACATATCATTTATTTGGAATGATTTAGATATCCGCATGCATTGCTTTTTTGTTTAATATAGCAAATAGATTGTTGAGTTACAGTCAATGTAACAACAAATTACATCACTATCCATTATGGTATTATTGAAACTTTGTTTTTATGATTAAAATAACCTGATATAAACCTACTTTAAATCTCCTGAAATTCCTTCTTAAAATCTCACACATGTAACATAACCTCAAATCTTTCAATATTGTGGCTAAATCAGCCTTTGGGAAATTTTTACTAGGAAAAAAATGTAGGCCTATGCTTAGCCTATATTAGTGTAGATGTAGTCATATACATTTTCATAGTATAATCAGTCTAAAGTGTTTGATTTACAAGTCATAAAAAGTGCTGCATTCTGTAATCATGCATTTGGGGTATACATGTAATTAAAAGCTTTTCTTTTTCACGTATTTATAGCCATTTGGATTTTGCTTTTAATATGCTAAAATAAAGCTGATTTTAAAGTCTTGGTGTTTTGATTGTCA
The DNA here is from genome assembly GCA_033366665.1 of Phoxinus dragarum. Lineage (NCBI taxonomy): Eukaryota > Metazoa > Chordata > Actinopteri > Cypriniformes > Leuciscidae > Phoxinus > Phoxinus dragarum. Next base: position 23,483 of record JARPMJ010006548.1, read on the forward strand.
TTCTGTTTTTTTAGAAATATGCAGAAGATGCTGGAAAATCAAAGAGTTGCACACACAACTGTTTGTCGGTTCTTTTGTAGCATTTAATGTAATGTTAATGTTGGTAATGTTAAAGGGGTTTATGTAGAATTCAGAAACACTTTATTCAGCTTCTCAGACTGTACGAACATGATCCTCGTGTCACACTGTGGGATCTCAGCTGTTATTAAAGTCAGACTGTACGGCAATCAGACGTGCTAAAAACTCACACACGTTCGGTGACAGTGAGCAGCATTACACACGGATGTGACACTGAAGACTGGAGTAATGATGCTGAACATGCAGCTTTGATCACAGGAACACTTTACAATATTATAATAGAAAACCGTTATAGAACATTTTATTATAGTAATAATATTTTACAATATTGTTGTTGTTTTTCTGTATTTTTGAGCAATAAATGCAGGGTTGATGAGCATAAGAGACTTTTTAAAAAAAATTATAGTGATGTTTCCAAACTTTTGACCGGTACTGTATACATTTGTTGTGTTCATCAAGTGTAATAACGTAAACTGCACACATTGCAGTTGGTGGCGCGACTGAGTTCAGACGCCGCCGTGACTGCTCCCGTATGACTGTGCTTTATTTAAAGTTGTTGGTTCTCTTTTGACAATTTTTTGGTTTATCTTTTTCTTTTTTTTCTTTTCCCTTTTAGTCGGCATGTTACAATATGACCGAGATACACTTTTTTGCATCAGAAGGTTGCAAACAAACAATTTTTCTGACCTTTTATTCAACTTTTTACCCGACTCTTCGTCGTGGCCTGTGGAAATACTGAGGGACAATAATGACAACAACAACAGTGGTGAGACCCGATTGAGACGTAAAAGGAAGCACAGAGGTCGTCGCGGGGGAGGACGGAACAGGCTACGGTCTCAAGCCCATCGACCACCTTTGTCTAGTATCCTGCTCGCAAACGTCCAATCTTTAGAAAATAAGTTGGACGACTTTAGAGCTAGGATAACGTTCCAGCGGGACATCAGGGACTGTAACATCCTTTGTCTGTCAGAAACATGGCTGACTTCCCTCAGACCGGACACAGCAGTTACTCCAGCTGAGCACTTCTCTGTCTTCCTCTGACAGAACAGAAGAGTCCGGTAAAACAAGAGGTGGAGGAGTCTGTTTTATGATAAACAACAACTGGTGTAGCCCAAAGGAGATTAAAATTCTCTCGAGCTCCTGCTCTCCCCATTTGGAACATCTGACAATTATGTGTCGCCCTTTTTTCCTTCCTCGTGAGTTCACTTCAGTTATCGCTACGGCTGTATATATTCCACCACAAGCAGACACTGACAAGGCTTTGTCGGTGTTATATGACATGACAATTGGACTACAGTCCAGACACCCGGACGCTGCCCTCATCGTGGCAGGGGACTTTAATAAGGCAAATCTTAAAAAAGTTCTGCCTAACTTTTTCCAACATATCAAATGTCCCACCAGGAAGAATAAGACACTAGATCACTGCTATACACCCTTTAAAAAAGGGTACAAACCCTTTCCTATCCCAGCTTTCGGAAAATCTGATCATAACGCTATTTTACTGATCCCGGAATATAAACAGAGAATGATGCGAGAGCCGGTAGTGACGCGTGAGGTCAGACGTTGGACTGCCGAATCAGAGGAGACGCTACGCGATGCGCTGAGTGACGTAGACTGGGAGATGTTACGGGAGAGTGCAGACAATGATGTCAGTGTGTTTACGGATGTGGTTACGAGCTTTGTGGCCACATTGATGGACGATGTTGTGCCCACAGCGATGGTGAAGTCCTTTCCGAACCAAAAACCGTGGGTCGACAGATCCATCCGCGCTGCACTGAAAGAGCGCACCACCACTTACAACGCTGGACTGCTGTCAGGTGACATGACGGAATACAAGGCTGCGTGCTACAAATTGAGGCGGGAGATAGCGGACGCTAAGCGACGCTACAGGGACAAGATGGAAACACAATTCCAGAAAAAGGACACACGAAGCATATGGCAAGGATTACATAAGATCACGGACTACAAAAGGGTTCGTCCCTGTATGGTGAGTGCGGACGCGACGCTGGCGAACGAACTGAACTCTTTCTATGCACGTTTCGAAGCTAGCAATGCTAATGCTGGCTATGATAACGCGGGCCTGACCAACGCAGATAGAAGGAGCTCTACCAGTGAGGTAGCACCCAGCCCTGTTTTCTCTGAGCACGACGTGAGAAGGGAGCTGAAAAGGGTGAACACCAGAAAGTCGGCAGGCCCGGATAGGATATCGGGACGAGTCATCAAGACCTGCGCTGACCTGCTGGCTCCAGTATTTACCACCATATTCAATCTCTCTCTTGCACAATCTACAGTCCCCACGTGCTTCAAGAGGTCGACTATCATCCCTGTGCCCAAGAACGCCTCCCCAGGCGGCATGAACGACTAACGTCCCGTAGCACTGACCTCGGTGGTGATGAAATGTTTTGAGAGGTTGATAAGGGACCACATTTGCTCCTCTATTCAGAGCACCTTAGATCCACTGCAGTTTGCCTACCGTTCCAACAGATCCACAGACGACGCCATCTCCCAGGTCATGCACTCCACCCTCTCCCACCTTGACACCGGAGGAGGGGGCTATGTCAGACTGCTGTTCATAGATTACAGTTCAGCTTTCAACACTGTAGTCCCCAGCAGGCTGGCTACTAAGCTGTATGACCTGGGGCTGAATCCATCAACGTGTGCCTGGATCCTGGACTTCCTGACTGCCAGGCCTCAGGTTGTCAGAGCGGGAGGGCACACATCACACCCCCTCGTCCTCAACACTGGTGTCCCTCAGGGCTGTGTACTGAGTCCTTTGCTGTACTCCCTGTACACCCACGACTGTGTTGCCAGACACAACTCCAACACCATCGTGAAGTTCGCGGACGACACGGTTGTGGTGGGCATGATCACTAATAGTGACGAACGGGCCTACCTACAGGAGGTGTCAGATCTGACAACGTGGTGCAAGGAAAACAGCCAACTGCTTAATGGAGAGAAGACCAAGGAGGTGGTGCTGGATTTCTGTCCAAAACGTCACAGGACCTACACTCGATAGATGGGACACCAGTGGAGAGGGTGAGTAGTTTTAAATACCTCGGAGTGCACATCTCCGAGGATTTATCATGGACTGTACACACGGACATTGTGGGGAGAAAGGCAAGACAGCGCCTTTATCACCTTAGACAGCTCAGGAGATTCAGGGTCTCCCAACGGATCCTGATTTCCTTTTACACTGCTGCTGTACAAAGTATACTGACTGGATCAATATCCGTCTGGTACGGTAGTAGCTCCTGTGAGGTCCGGCGAGCCCTGCAGAGGGTGGTGAAGACCGCTGAGCGGACAATGGGTACCACACTTCCCCCTCTGCATGACTTATACCTCACACGCTGCACCAACAGGGCCAGAGGAATTATTAAGGATCCCCATCACCCTTTTAACAAACTGTTTGTAACCCTCAGGTCAGGCAGACGTCTGCGCTGTCATAAAGCACGCACAGAGAGGATGAGGAACAGTTTTTTCCCAGCGGCAATCAGAGCCCTGAACGCTGCACTCTAAACATTTTTTAACTTTTAAACACACTTCAACACTTTTAAACCAGCTATACTGAACTTTAATATCTGCTTGACAATTTATTTTTAACATATATCAAATATAATATTCGTCATTCATAGGGTTGGGCATCGAGAACCGGTTCCAACTTGGAACCGTTTAAAAAATAATGATGCCATTGGAATAGTTTAGAAAGAAAAATTTGATTCCGATCATCGGTTCCGCGCAAGTTTTGATTTCCATAGTGGCCACCGGATTTCCGAAAGTGCCCGCGCTTGTTCTGTTGCAGCCATGGAGCACGGTAAGCGGCGCTCAAAAGTGTGGCTTAATTTATTTCACTTTTTAAAAAGCCTGAGTCGGCACTCGCACAGTGCAACACTTGACAAACTGCATGGTGTACAAATTAACAAGGAGTGTCCAGTGGCGTAACTTTGTTTTAAAAAGTGTAAAACAAGACAGGTGGGGTGGGGGTTGGTAATGCAATGCTAAATCACATATATAATGTACAATAACATTAAGTCCAACAATCGATTTAAATAGTACATGGGGTTTAAGTTGTCGTTTAATGAGATGTAATACATGTTGTCAGTGCCAATAATTATTGTATGAATAAATACATAAATCCGCTGCGCTTATTTAACGTGTACCTTAATGGTCCAGTGGTAGAACTTTCGACCAGCGTCTCAGATGTTCTGGGTTCTAAAGTAAACCGCACTCGTATAGTTATTTTTTCTCATCAAAACCGATTATGCTCAGTGGTTGTATATCAAGCAGGGACACGTTTGTGTGCATTATATTTTGTGATTTCACCGGAACGAATAGAGAGTCTCCTCAACGAATTGAAGCGCGTGTCCGAGTGAAGACAGTGCGGTGTGCGCGAGCCAGAAGACAAAACACTGTATCCACGCCAATGATCGCACATTTCAGTGCTAGATCGTCTCTTATTTATCAAACGAACGACATGAATGCTCTGCTAGTTAACTGGAGATGTTTTATTTATATGTATTGGAACATTCGGATCAAAATAAAATGACTCCGCCCCTCAAAGAATCGGAATCGAGAATCGAAAAGAACCGAAATCGAAAGGAAGAATCGGAATCGTTCAAATCAAAACGATGCCCAACCCTAGTCATTCATAACTATTGCACATTGATTTTATTTGCTAACCTTTTAAGTATAACTGCTAAAAACTTTTATTGTATTGTATTTTTATTTCAATTGAGCACAGAAGTACAGTGCATGTCACAAAAACATTTCACTGCGCATCTTGTATGAGTATGTGACAAATAAAAACCTTTGAACTTGAACTTTGGACTTGAAGTGAAAAGGTTTTTGAGGGTGAGAACCACAAGCAACATAACTTGCATATTATCGTTTTTTGTAATATTGTTTTGAATTTATCTCACTAGTGTAAGACTATGTTGTAGTGTGTGTTGTGAGGGCTTGTGTGTCCTGTCTGAGGGCAAAGTTTTTTTTTTTTCAGAAAGTTTGACTGGTTTTGAGTGGAGAGCTTCGTTTTGACCTGTAAATAGGAAGTTTGGGGTATTGGGTGAGAAGTTATGGATTTGTGTTTAGAGTTTAGAGAACATGTCAAGACATGCGTTTAAGCAATCGAGGAAAACTGTAATAAGACTGGCAAGCACAGCTGTCACAAATCATTTCAAATGAGATTTTATCAGGCCACGTACAAACTTGTGGAGGGATGTTTTACATGTTGAGAATGAAGAGAGTCAATCTCCATTTCTACTGCCGGTTCAGCCGCTTCCAGTTAGTTACAATAAACAGTCTGTGTTACTGCTTGAAATGGCAAACTAGTATTTGTTGTATTTTATTAATCATAAAGACACTGGTTTGTAGCGGAAATACTTCGCTGGTTATTCCCCTACAGCAGGTAATGAATCAGAAGCCTCACACATCCAGATCTGGGTCAATCATCACTATTTTTATGCCAGAACAGTGAATTCTGCTAAAAGATATGACCTTGTACTGAACTCGTGTTTGATTGAGCTGCAATTCAAGTCTTCTGTTTTAGTTCATTTAAAGTGTTTTTACAAACTATTCAATTGTCCACATAGCCTAAATGCTTATTTATAGTCCCCCTGTGGAGAAAATCCAGCTTTTAATGTTTATGTGTCTGTGTGGTGTTTTTAATACGCTCTCGTTATTAAGACAAACCATGTGTAAGTCCATAAGTCGACAGCATTGCTGAGTATTTTCTGCTTAAAATTGCAGTGAACCAAAGACAGTCTCAAAGACCACATTTTATAGGCAAACATATTTAAAGGCACTAAGACATTTTTCAAGGAAAAAACACTTAAATATGTAATTTGATGATCAAAGATGAGTTTTAAGGGATAAAAATGATTGACTACAGAGGGACTTGAACCTGATTTTCACAATAGCACTGCAACAGTGTTACAAAATCAAGAGCAATGAGAAAGTGATGTTATAATTCACTGAAATATAAAACAGAGGATCGGTTTATTCAAGAGTCGTGATACACACGTGAAAACACACTTTCATCACTCATCCGGACAGCGCGAGCAAACCTCTGAGGCGGTCAGACGTCATGCGTGCGACTGGACTGATCATCATGGTCAGGTCTTTATCAGTTCCTCCAGAGATTGGGATTTACTCACTAGAGCAGGGATGAACATCAAGAGTTTATCAACTGCAGAAACTACAACTCTCGCTTCTGACAGCGTTCACCCATCGTGAGAACATTATGAAGCTCTGAGATGATCCAAACGGTCTAAAATACCCAGCGTAAAATATAGCAACTCTCACACTACATGTAGGAGGGAGAGCGAAACATGAGAACACTTCAAATGTGAATATAAATTATATCTTTAGGCATGTTGTTTTTCTAAAGAGACTCCTGTAGATTAAAGTTCACAGAGAAGAGAGTACAAAGCTTTATTTTAGAAGAAGTCCGCGGCCGTGGCTCTTCTGGGGCCGGCGGGCGATGCTGTGGGAGACTTCAGCACACTGGTCTTCGGGGTCCTCTTGGGGTCAAAGGGCACACGGGCCTGACTGGCCACACCCACACGCGAGCTGCGGTCACTCTTCCTGAACTCTGCGGGACACACACACACACACACACGTTACTTAAACGGACAATTCTTCAAATATAATACAATGATTTCACAGATTTCTTTGACAGAAGCGGCTGAGAATCCCCCGAGCTCCACTAACTAATGATTGAAATGGAGTAAGCAACATTAATCAACTAGATGCTCATTTATACAAATAAAACACACATACCCATGGTTTTGTTATTCTTGAGGCCAAATCTGACTTTCTTCGGCAAAATCTGGAGGAGAAAACATTAATAAAAAAGATTAAAAACATCTTTATAAAGATTCAGACTAGTTACATGCAGGGTCTGCGGGGCTTTCAGAATTGATCATATTAACACTGTGATGAGGGGATGTAAGCCAATGTTTGTAACATCCTAAACTATAAAAACCATGAATTATATATACACCATAAACTAAATAGTAATAATTCATCAACAGCAGATATCATATATAAGTTTTTCTTCCCCAAATTTAAGGTCTTGAAATTGCAACTTCTCTTCACCATTACTGTTGTATGTTAAGAGTGGTATTGTGTTTGTCCAGTAGCGGTGGTGAAGAACTTGCAGCGCGTGCGCGTGTGTGTGTGTGTGTGTGTGTGTGTAATGCTGGCTACAGAGATGAGTCCTAATAAAGAGAGACTATCCGGAAGTTACCGTTGTCTCTGAGTTTTTCCTTGCCATCTACGATACAATTTAAAAAGATATTTAAAGGCCCCTGTGGTGACAATCAAGTTTGATGTTTATGTGTCTATGTCATGTGTAATATGCTTTGAGACAAACCATGTGTAAATTCATAAGTCAACATTATTGAGTAATTTCTCAGCAATGGTGGGCGGAGCTCATTTGCATATTCATAGAACCACATATATTAAATGAGGCAAGGGTGTCGAGTTACATTCAAGATATTTTAAGACGTTTTTCCAAGATTTTTTTTTTTACATATGTAATTTTTGTGATCAGAGATGAGTTAAGGGACAGGTGTGTTATGGACCTGCGTGGGATGTTAGTTCCTGACGGCGGCTCATATCTGTGAGTCGGAAGAGAAGGGTTGTACCTTTTTGCTGAGCATGTACCCCGCAGCTTTACAGAAGAGGGGCGCGGGCGCTTTCTTCTGCCGGAGCACGAACGGCCTGGGCTTCACCTGGTGTTCCTCAGCCTCCTAAGGTCAGGGGACGCAAGCGTTCAGCGACTCAGAGATGCAGTGAACATAGCTTTAAACGTGTCTGAGAGACTTACACGGATGAGCTTCGGTCTCTTGCCGCTGGTCTCGCCCGCGTGTCCGTTCACCTTCACATCTTCATCCTTCACCCTCCTCTTCTTCCCTGGGTGGATCTGCTCAGCGGGGCCAGACTTCTTCTGCTTCTTCTTCTTCATGTTCCCAGCCGTCGAGAGCGCAGGAACCTCGAGCTCCTGATGAGCGTCTCCATTGGCGCTGGGCTCCGGCTCGTCTACGGCTGGGTCCTTCTGCTTCTTCTTCTTCTTCTTGATCAGTGTTTTCCGTGAGGCTTTAGGGGTCTCCTGTGTCTCCCGCTGTTCCTCCACACCGGCTGGGACAGAGTCCACTTCTGCTCGGGTCACATGCTCCGTGTCTCCGGTCTTCAGCTCGTCACGGTCTGAGAGTTCAGCATTACACTGGGTTACCTCCGGCTCCGTGGACTCGACCGCCGTCTGCGGATCCGCCTCGCCCTCGACACTCTTCAAACTTCTCTTCCTCTTTTTCTTCTTGCCTTTCTTGTTTTTTTGTTTGTTGTCCTCAGTCTCCGACTGACCTGTTGGAGATCAATCGCCATTAACACTTCAGAAACTATTAAACGCTGAGCAACTTTAAAGGAGTCGTTCACCTCAGAATTAAAACTTCCTGATAGTTTACTCTCCCGCACGTCATCCTCATGTTCACGTCTTTCTCTCGTCAGTGGAACAGAAATGCAGGTTTGTGAGGAACACACTCCAGATGTTCTCCATATAGTGTCTTCAATGGTCCAGCGGGTCGAAGGTCCAGATGTGAGTTTCACAGTCTCGGATGGAGAACATCCTGGAATGTTTTCTTCAAAAACCTTCATTTATTTTCCACTAAACATCTTGGATGACGTGTGGGAGAGTAAATGATCAGGATATTTTAATTCTGAAGTGAACGCCTCCGTTAATATGTACTTGCTATAGGATTCGCTGTTGGTAATTATGCATAATCTTTACTGTTATTACAAGAGACGAGAACACAGTGGATCTCGTACATTTATCTATCGGTCTAGTCCAAACTAATGGTTTCACTCACACACATTTATCTTTGAGGCTTGTCAATGCTTCCTCCGTAATTATCATCGTGATGTTTATATACTTAGCTCCACTGCTCAGTTGATATGTTGAACAATCCTCCATTATAAGAGGAGCACTAAACGAAAAGCAAACCTGTGGATTTCTTCAGCTGTTCTTTCTGACCTTTTTTTGTTAGTTTCTTTCTGATTTTCCTCCGTCTGGCTTCGCCATAGTCTTCTTCATCAGTGGACACGTCCTCCACTTTATCCTGAGGGAACAGGCCTGACCAAACACACAGAAAACAGTGAGGCACGTGACGGAAGCACTAACCATTCCAGCAAAAGTGTGTGAGATCAAGAGCTCACCTTCGCTCAAGTCCCGGAAACTTCATCCCACGGGGAAAGAGATTAAAGAAAGATTTTAAAACAAACATGACAACTTTTATGTTCATTGGTTTTTAATGTCTGCATGATTCTCTGTTTCAATGTGAAACTACTTACATTTTGACAAACTTGTAAATCTTGGATCGGTTAAAGCTTGGTATGTCGGAGTTACTGGCCACCTCGAAAAGTTTGTCAGCTATTGCACCATAGTCGAACTGTACAAGACAAACCATCATTATTTACACACACACACACACACTGAAAGCAATCTAACAGTGTTCACTAGATCATCTGCTAGTGAATGTGCCACAGAATACCTCTAGCACAAACGTTCTCACTCCTTATACAATCAAATATATTGCTTGTAGAAGAATGTTCAACTAAACAAACATCAGCAATAGTCTACGAAACACACCTGCAGAACTGGTCCACACGCATAGTCAGTGTTACGATCCATGTTGTCTGGGATAGAAAACATGTCTTCATCACAGTCCTCCTCAGAATCTGACACTATCAACAGAAACAACACATTTACATCACATGACAACTACAAATCATTTATTTGTTGTTCATTCATCTTTTCTTTCCCCAAATCCACCCTGAGACCATAACAATCACAGTGGCTGCGTTTACATGCACAACTTTTGTTTCAATCGATCTGAATTCATTCTGATTTATGATTCTGAATGTAGTGTTTATTAGCAATTCAGTCAATCTGAACGGATTGTTTGGTTGCATGTAAACACATCCAGAGTAGCATTAATTGAATTAGGAACTCCAAGGCACTCGTAATGTGTGAAAAAAGTTAAAAAGCCTTTATTTCATGAATGGCTCTAAACATTTAACGTAACACACCCTGACGAAGGCATGTAGCCGCAACGCGTAGGTGGATCTGTCACCATTTTTAAATGTTTAGAGCCATTCATGAAATAAAGGCTTTTTAACTTTTTCCACACATTACGAGTGCCTTGGAGTTCCTAATTCAATTAATGAGATTCTGTATCCCATCCAAAGAGCACCGAGATTTTACACCCTGAAGCAGCACTTCTATTTGCATTCTTTGCTTTGACATCCAGAGTAGCATTTGGTTGAAGTGCAAAGGGATCAAATTCAAAGCTAAATGATTCAACTTTAAGAAACCTGTGAGATGTTGTGCTTTAGCGTTGCTTTGAAATCTGACCCTTCATTATGATACACTATTCCTCTGGATCAACTTTGATATATTTCTACACTTCATTGGAGTCCACCTGTGGCAAAACCACCTGACTGGACATTAATTTGGAAAAGCACACACCTGAATACATTAGGTCTTAAAAAAGTTAAAGCATTTTATGTCTGCAACAAATGAGGCGATCTGATAGGCATTAGCCGTTTAGATCCTACTTGTGTGCCTGTCACCATATGTTAATTGAACTGTGAAATCTATGGAGTGCCTCAAGGTTCGGTCTTAGGTCCTCTGTTGTTCTCCTACATGCGTCCCTTAAACCCAGTATACACTGTACAGTCTTTTGAATATTTTATTATAATCTCTTGACAGACTGTTTGAGGTCTTCTCAGAGAGATAGACAAGACAGACTGTGTTACAAGAAGAAGTATTTCATGACAGACGCGTCATTCTGTAACCGCGCTCTTAAGTTCAAGGAGGCAATTACAAACAGTGGATCATATCAACATACAAGCAAATGTCCATTTCAAGAATGAACATCGCAGCATCGATGGGTTTGAAGTTGTGTGTTTGTAAACGTTTCATTATTACTAACACCAATGTGACTTTTTTTCTCTCTCTCAACAATATAATTTTGACCTGGCGCGACTTATGCTGGGAAATGCGGTGATTAGTTTTTGCAGTGGTATCAGAACTGATCATGTTTAGTCGATCTACCCACCGTTATCCTGCGCACCTTCAGATTTCTTCTTAGAGCGGGGTTTAGTCTTCAGCTCTGCGGTGTCCTTTTGGGCTTCAGATCCGTCACTAGCGCCCAGCTCTTCCCCGTTAGCCTGACGAATCTCTCGGAGGAGATCCTCGATGGCGAAAGGAACCTGATCTACAATGGTGTCGAACACATTGCTGCCGATGGCCTTCAGCAGGACCCGACTGAAGAGCACAGAAGAATGATGATCAAACACGACATCAAACTGGTGTGTGTGTGTGTGTGTGTGTGTATATATCAGCCCGAGGCGGCACTGAAGACCTACTCTTTGGTCTTGGCCATGGACTTGCAGAACGGCTCAATGAAGGTCAGGTTCTGCTCGGCAGTCAGCTGGAGGAGGAAACCAGAGATCAGACACACAAACATGAGCATAACCAAACATGTAAATCTCTGGGTTCAGTGTTTCCCACACAGACTAATTGTGCGCCACAAAACCTCACTGGTTCTCAGCTGGATTAAAGCATCATGAGGGAGCCGGTTAAATAATGATAAAGTACTTCTGATGAAGGGGGTTACATGCATTACTACTACAAACGGATGTGAAACCCTAGTGAAGACGTGAAGAGTAACTCTCGGGCTCCGGATCATTACCTGTGCAGAGCCGACGCGGGCCAGCTCAGCGGTGTAGAGGTCCAGCACGTGCAGGACGAGCCCGGCCGGAGCCGAGGTGGAGCCGAGCAGCAGCTGAGCCGAGAACAGCTGCAGGAACTCAGCCAGTACACTGCGGAACACACACACACGCGCACACACACACACACACACGCACACACACACACAGGTTCAGAAGTTGTTAATTGCTGCAGTCTGTTTAAAATAAAATTGAATAATTCGTTTATAGAATTGAATGAATGATTCAATGACTCGCTTCACTGTCATGAGGCGTGTTGGACTGAGAGAGCGTATGACATCACAGCGCCGCGAGAGCGTATGACATCACAGTGCCGCGAGAGCGCATGACATCACAGCGCCGCGAGAGCAGACGAGCGTATGACATCACAGCGGCGCGAGAGCAGACGAGCGTATGACATCACAGCGAGAGCAGACGAGCGTATGACATCACAGCGTCGCGAGAGCAGACGAGCGTATGACATCACAGCGCCGCGAGAGCAGACGAGCGTATGACATCACAGCGCCGCGAGAGCAGGCGAGCGTATGACATCACAGCGCCGCGAGAGCAGGCGAGCGTATGACATCACAGCGCCGCGAGAGCAGGCGAGCGTATGACATCACAGCGCCGCGAGAGCAGGCGAGCGTATGACATCACAGCGCCGCGAGAGCAGGCGAGCGTATGACATCACAGCGCCGCGAGAGCAGACGAGCGTATGACATCACAGCGAGAGCAGGCGAGCGTATGACATCACAGCGTCGCGAGAGCAGACGAGCGTATGACATCACAGCGCCGCGAAAGCAAGCGAGCGTATGACATCACAGCGCCGCGAGAGCAGACGAGCGTATGACATCACAGCGCCGCGAGAGCAGACGAGCGTATGACATCACAGCGCCGCGAGAGCAGGCGAGCGTATGACATCACAGCGCCGCGAGAGCAGGCGAGCGTATGACATCACAGCGCCGCGAGAGCAGACGAGCGTATGACATCACAGCGCCGCGAGAGCAGGCGAGCGTATGACATCACAGCGCCGCGAGAGCAGACGAGCGTATGACATCACAGCGCCGCGAGAGCAGACGAGCGTATGACATCACAGCGCCGCGAGAGCAGACGAGCGTATGACATCACAGCGCCGCGAGAGCAGACGAGCGTATGACATCACAGCGCCGCGAGAGCAGGCGAGCGTATGACATCACAGCGCCGCGAGAGCAGACGAGCGTAGACATCACAGCGCCGCGAGAGCAGACGAGCGTATGACATCACAGCGAGAGCAGACGAGCGTATGACATCACAGCGGCGCGAGAGCAGACGAGCGTATGACATCACAGCGCCGCGAGAGCAGACGAGCGTATGACATCACAGCGCCGCGAGAGCAGACGAGCGTATGACATCACAGCGCCGCGAGAGCAGACGAGCGTATGACATCACAGCGAGAGCAGACGAGCGTATGACATCACAGCGTCACGAGAGCAGACGAGTGTATGACATCACAGCGCCGCGAGAGCAGACGAGCGTATGACATCACAGCGCCGCGAGAGCAGGCGAGCGTATGACATCACAGCGCCGCGAGAGCAGGCGAGCGTATGACATCACAGCGCCGCGAGAGCAGGCGAGCGTATGACATCACAGCGCCGCGAGAGCAGGCGAGCGTATGACATCACAGCGCCGCGAGAGCAGGCGAGCGTATGACATCACAGCGCCGCGAGAGCAGACGAGCGTATGACATCACAGCCAGAGCAGGCGAGCGTATGACATCACAGCGTCGCGAGAGCAGACGAGCGTATGACATCACAGCGCCGCGAAAGCAAGCGAGCGTATGACATCACAGCGCCGCGAGAGCAGACGAGCGTATGACATCACAGCGCCGCGAGAGCAGACGAGCGTATGACATCACAGCGCCGCGAGAGCAGGCGAGCGTATGACATCACAGCGCCGCGAGAGCAGGCGAGCGTATGACATCACAGCGCCGCGAGAGCAGACGAGCGTATGACATCACAGCGCCGCGAGAGCAGGCGAGCGTATGACATCACAGCGCCGCGAGAGCAGACGAGCGTATGACATCACAGCGCCGCGAGAGCAGACGAGCGTATGATATCACAGCGCCGCGAGAGCAGGCGAGCGTATGACATCACAGCGCCGCGAGAGCAGGCGAGCGTATGACATCACAGCGCCGCGAGAGCAGACGAGCGTATGACATCACAGCGCCGCGAGAGCAGGCGAGCGTATGACATCACAGCGCCGCGAGAGCAGACGAGCGTATGACATCACAGCGCCGCGAGAGCAGACGAGCGTATGACATCACAGCGCCGCGAGAGCAGACGAGCGTATGACATCACAGCGCCGCGAGAGCAGACGAGCGTATGACATCACAGCGCCGCGAGAGCAGGCGAGCGTATGACATCACAGCGCCGCGAGAGCAGACGAGCGTATGACATCACAGCGCCGCGAGAGCAGGCGAGCGTATGACATCACAGCGCCGCGAGAGCAGGCGAGCGTATGACATCACAGCGCCGCGAGAGCAGACGAGCGTATGACATCACAGCGCCGCGAGAGCAGGCGAGCGTATGACATCACAGCGCCGCGAGAGCAGGCGAGCGTATGACATCACAGCGCCGCGAGAGCAGACGAGCGTATGACATCACAGCGCCGCGAGAGCAGACGAGCGTATGACATCACAGCGCCGCGAGAGCAGACGAGCGTATGACATCACAGCGCCGCGAGAGCAGACGAGCGTATGACATCACAGCGAGAGCAGGCGAGCGTATGACATCACAGCGCCGCGAGAGCAGACGAGCGTATGACATCACAGCGCCGCGAGAGCAGACGAGCGTATGACATCACAGCGCCGCGAGAGCAGACGAGCGTATGACATCACAGCGCCGCGAGAGCCGTCGCGAGAGCAGACGAGCGTATGACATCACAGCGCCGCGAGAGCAGACAAGCGTATGACATCACAGCGCCGCGAGAGCAGACGAGCGTATGACATCACAGCGTCGCGAGAGCAGACGAGCGTATGACATCACAGCGAGAGCAGGCGAGCGTATGACATCACAGCGCCGCGAGAGCAGACGAGCGTATGACATCACAGCGCCGCGAGAGCAGACGAGCGTATGACATCACAGCGCCGCGAGAGCAGACGAGCGTATGACATCACAGCGCCGCGAGAGCAGACGAGCGTATGACATCACAGCGCCGCGAGAGCAGACGAGCGTACGACATCACAGCGCCGCGAGAGCAGACGAGCGTACGACATCACAGCGCCGCGAGAGCAGACGAGCGTACGACATCACAGCGCCGCGAGAGCAGACGAGCGTACGACATCACAGCGCCGCGAGAGCAGACGAGCGTACGACATCACAGCGCCGCGAGAGCAGACGAGCGCACGACATCACAGCGCCGCGAGAGCAGACGAGCGTATGACATCACAGCGCCGCGAGAGCAGACGAGCGTACGACATCACAGCGCCGCGAGAGCAGACGAGCGTACGACATCACAGCGCCGCGAGAGCAGACGAGCGTACGACATCACAGCGCCGCGAGAGCAGACGAGCGTACGACATCACAGCGCCGCGAGAGCAGACGAGCGTACGACATCACAGCGCCGCGAGAGCAGACGAGCGTATGACATCACAGCGCCGCGAGAGCAGACGAGCGTATGACATCACAGCGCCGCGAGAGCAGACGAGCGTATGACATCACAGCGCCGCGAGAGCAGACGAGCGTATGACATCACAGCGAGAGCAGGCGAGCGTATGACATCACAGCGCCGCGAGAGCAGACGAGCGTATGACATCACAGCGCCGCGAGAGCAGACGAGCGTATGACATCACAGCGCCGCGAGAGCCGTCGCGAGAGCAGACGAGCGTATGACATCACAGCGCCGCGAGAGCAGACGAGCGTATGACATCACAGCGTCGCGAGAGCAGACGAGCGTATGACATCACAGCGAGAGCAGGCGAGCGTATGACATCACAGCGCCGCGAGAGCAGACGAGCGTATGACATCACAGCGCCGCGAGAGCAGACGAGCGTATGACATCACAGCGCCGCGAGAGCAGACGAGCGTATGACATCACAGCGCCGCGAGAGCAGACGAGCGTACGACATCACAGCGCCGCGAGAGCAGACGAGCGTACGACATCACAGCGCCGCGAGAGCAGACGAGCGCACGACATCACAGCGCCGCGAGAGCAGACGAGCGTACGACATCACAGCGCCGCGAGAGCAGACGAGCGTACGACATCACAGCGCCGCGAGAGCAGACGAGCGTACGACATCACAGCGCCGCGAGAGCAGACGAGCGCACATCACAGCGCCGCGAGAGCAGACGAGCGTATGACATCACAGCGCCGCGAGAGCAGACGAGCGTATGACATCACAGCGCCGCGAGAGCAGACGAGCGTACGACATCACAGCGCCGCGAGAGCAGACGAGCGTACGACATCACAGCGCCGCGAGAGCAGACGAGCGTACGACATCACAGCGCCGCGAGAGCAGACGAGCGTATGACATCACAGCGCCGCGAGAGCAGACGAGCGTACGACATCACAGCACCGCGAGAGCAGACGAGCGTATGACATCACAGCGCCGCGAGAGCAGACGAGGGTACGACATCACAGCGCCGCGAGAGCAGACGAGCGTATGACATCACAGCGCCGCGAGAGCAGACGAGCGTACGACATCACAGCGCCGCGAGAGCAGACGAGCGTATGACATCACAGCGCCGCGAGAGCAGACGAGCGTATGACATCACAGCGCCGCGAGAGCAGACGAGGGTACGACATCACAGCGCCGCGAGAGCAGACGAGCGTATGACATCACAGCGCCGCGAGAGCAGACGAGCGTATGACATCACAGCGCCGCGAGAGCAGACGAGCGTATGACATCACAGCGCCGCGAGAGCAGACGAGCGTACGACACAGCGCCGCGAGAGCAGACGAGCGTATGACATCACAGCGCCGCGAGAGCAGACGAGCGTATGACATCACAGCGCCGCGAGAGCAGACGAGCGTACGACATCACAGCGCCGCGAGAGCAGACGAGCGTATGACATCACAGCGCCGCGAGAGCAGACGAGCGTATGACATCACAGCGCCGCGAGAGCAGACGAGCGTAGACATCACAGCGCCGCGAGAGCAGGCGAGCGTATGACATCACAGCGCCGCGAGAGCAGACGAGCGTATGACATCACAGCGCCGCGAGAGCAGACCAGCGTATGACATCACAGCGCCGCGAGAGCAGACGAGCGTATGACATCACAGCGCCGCGAGAGCAGACGAGCGTACGACATCACAGCGCCGCGAGAGCAGACGAGCGTACGACATCACAGCGCCGCGAGAGCAGACGAGCGTATGACATCACAGCGCCGCGAGAGCAGACGAGCGTAGACATCACAGCGCCGCGAGAGCAGACGAGCGTACGACATCACAGCGCCGCGAGAGCAGACGAGCGTATGACATCACAGCGCCGCGAGAGCAGACGAGCGTATGACATCACAGCACCGCGAGAGCAGACGAGCGTACAACATCACAGCGCCGCGAGAGCAGACGAGCGTACAACATCACAGCGCCGCGAGAGCAGACGAGCGTACAACATCACAGCGCCGCGAGAGCAGACGAGCGTACAACATCACAGCGCCGCGAGAGCAGACGAGCGTATGACATCACAGCGCCGCGAGAGCAGACGAGCGTACGACATCACAGCGCCGCGAGAGCAGACGAGCGTATGACATCACAGCGCCGCGAGAGCAGACGAGCGTACGACATCACAGCACCGCGAGAGCAGACGAGCGTATGACATCACAGCGCCGCGAGAGCAGGCGAGCGTATGACATCACAGCGCCGCGAGAGCAGACGAGGGTACGACATCACAGCGCCGCGAGAGCAGACGAGCGTATGACATCACAGCGCCGCGAGAGCAGGCGAGCGTATGACATCACAGCGCCGCGAGAGCAGACGAGCGTATGACATCACAGCGCCGCGAGAGCAGACGAGCGTATGACATCACAGCGCCGCGAGAGCAGACGAGCGTATGACATCACAGCGCCGCGAGAGCAGACGAGCGTACGACATCACAGCGCCGCGAGAGCAGACGAGCGTATGACATCACAGCGCCGCGAGAGCAGACGAGCGTATGACATCACAGCGCCGCGAGAGCAGACGAGCGTATGACATCACAGCGCCGCGAGAGCAGACGAGGGTACGACATCACAGCGCCGCGAGAGCAGACGAGCGTATGACATCACAGCGCCGCGAGAGCAGACGAGCGTATGACATCACAGCGCCGCGAGAGCAGACGAGCGTATGACATCACAGCGCCGCGAGAGCAGACGAGCGTATGACATCACAGCGCCGCGAGAGCAGACGAGCGTATGACATCACAGCGCCGCGAGAGCAGACGAGCGTATGACATCACAGCGCCGCGAGAGCAGACGAGCGTATGACATCACAGCGCCGCGAGAGCAGACGAGCGTATGACATCACAGCGCCGCGAGAGCAGACGAGGGTACGACATCACAGCGCCGCGAGAGCAGACGAGGGTACGACATCACAGCGCCGCGAGAGCAGGCGAGCGTATGACATCACAGCGCCGCGAGAGCAGACGAGACGAGGGTTAACAGACAGAGATGAATCGTGCCGCTCTCGTCATCATGTGATTAAGTGTCCTGCTCCTGATGGCCACACTCGAGGAAGACAGTAGAGTGTACAAGCGGTTACCTGGACTCCCACTTGCGTCTCTTCAGCATCTCGAACACCTCCCTGAACACGAAGCGGACCAGCTGACGAGGAGACAGAGGACAGGTGTTGAGACACACACACACACAGCTTTCAATTATTTTACTGCAATGAAAGGTTTTTTTATGAAAGATCAAAAGGATAAACAATGCAGATTTATTTTTTTACAGAGTTTTGATCTTATTTACCAGGGGTGCCATTACTGTATATATAAAAGAGTCTGACCTGGAAGAACTTGTCCATGCGGAGCCGGTCGATGCCGGTCCACTCTCTCTTCATGGTCTGCAGGAACGCCTTGAAGAACAGCAGCTCTGAGAGAGAGAGAGAGAGAGAGAGAGAGGGAGGGAGAGAGAGAGAGAGAGAGAGAGAGAGAGAGAGATCTGAATCTCTAACTAGCATCATGGGTCACATGACCATGTGTTTTCATAGCTTTATGCTTTGATGACAGAAGTGAATGTGTGTGTGTGTGAGAGAGACTTACGGCTGTCGAGGGTCTGAAAGCTGTGGAGGAGCCTGGAGATCTTAGTGGACAGTTCCTCCTAAACACATGAACATCAGGTTATGAGTGTGTGTGTGTGTGTTCATCACCTGCAGCAGCAGTGGTGTGTGTGTGTGTGTGTGTGTGTGTGTGTGTGTGTGTGATCATCACCTGCAGCAGCAGTGGTGTGTGTGTGTGTGTGTGTGTGTGTGTGTGATCATCACCTGCAGCAGCAGTGGTGTGTGTGTGTGTGATCATCACCTGCAGCAGCAGTGGTGTGTGTGTGTGTGTGTGTGTGTGTGTGTGTGTGTGTGTGTGTGTGTGTGATCATCACCTGCAGCAGCAGTGGTGTGTGTGTGTGTGTGTGTGTGTGTGATCATCACCTGCAGCAGCAGTGGTGTGTGTGTGTGTGTGTGTGTGTGTGTGTGATCATCACCTGCAGCAGCAGTGGTGTGTGTGTGTGTGATCATCACCTGCAGCAGTGGCATGTCCTGCATCCACACACAGTAGAATAACCCCTTCCAGATCTTCATCAGCTCATCCTCACCAAAGCCCCCTGAAACACACACACACACACACATCACTGAACACACACACATCACTGAACACACACTCACTGAACGCACACACACACACACACACTCACCGAACACACACTCACTGAACACAACACACACTCACAGACCACATAACTGAACACACACTCCCTGAACACACACACACTGAACACAACACATCACTGAACACAACACACACTCACAGACCACATCACTGAACAACACACATTCACCGAACACACACTCACTGAACACAACATACACTCACAGACCACATCACTGAACAACACACACTCCCTGAACACACACTCACTGAACACAACATACACTCACAGACCACATAACTGAACACACACTCCCTGAACACACACACACTGAACACAACACATCACTGAACACAACACACACTCACAGACCACATCACTGAACAACACACATTCACCGAACACACACTCACTGAACACAACACACACTCACAGACCACATCACTGAACAACACACATTCACCGAACACACACTCACTGAACACAACATACACTCACAGACCACATCACTGAACAACACACATTCACCGAACACACACTCACTGAACACAACACACACTCACAGACCACATCACTGAACAACACACATTCACCGAACACACACTCACTGAACACAACATACACTCACAGACCACATCACTGAACAACACACACTCCCTGAACAACACACACTCACCGAACACACACTCCCTGCAGTGCAGAGAACACATCTACTGCCGTGAGTGTGTATATAATGAGTCTGATATAATGAGTGTGCTATAAGAGTGTGTGGCTATAAGAGAGAGTGTGTGTGTGTGTGTGTTTACCCTGGGCTCGCCCCGAGCGCACACTGATGTACTTCCTCAGCTTCAGCAAGGCTTTGCTCCGCTCGGGCTTCTCGTTGGACGCGAGCTTCTGTGCGAAGATGATTTCTGCCGCTTGTATCGGAGCCATTTCTGTGTCTGATCTCCCACACACACGCGCCAGCTCACACACACATGCGCTGCTCCTCGTGCCCGCGGCGCGCGCTGATGACGACACGCAGGCGAGGGGCTCGTGCACGCCACTGGAGGGCAGCATTTCTTCAAAATTACAAATAAAAATATTGTCATTTAGACTAGAACATTTACTGGTCAAAAAAACACCCTATGTTTTAAGACGTCGATTAATGCTAAGAAAACAAGTTTATATTTATTTATAAACAACACAGTACTATGTTTTAACTTAGGAAGAGTTCAGAAATCAATATTTGGTGGAATAATGACCCAAAAAAATCTGGACGTAGTGTCCGTGACGTCACCCGTAGGTTTCTGAAGAGCATTATTGAAGCCTAAAGAGGGCGGAGAATTATTATTTATTTGTTTTACAAAATTTGTAAACAAAACCACATGTGTGCTAAAAGCTTTTTTGGAAAGTATTAGTTAAGAGGCCAGGAACTAGCGTTCAGCGAATGTAAATCAGTGAGGTAACTTAGCTGTACAGCTTTGGCAGTGGTGTAGTCTAGACGTTTTTTTGTAGTGAGTATACTGTGACCCCCGTCTCATACTAACCCGTCTCGTCATCACCCCATAAGCACCACCACACTCACTAATACAGTATGCAACGACATGTAATTGAGAGCATTATGAGACTAAGTGTTATCAACATGTCAATTTATTATAAACAACACAAGACTTTAACAGCCAATGACATTTACAGCTGAGGAGACTGGACTGATTTTCTACATTTAGCCTTCGATGTTATATGAATATGGTCCCTGAAGCACAGGTTTTATCAGCTGATAATAAAAAAAAAAATACAAATAAAACATTATAGGCACAAATACAAATGTACTTTTAGAAATGGTGCTTTTGAAAGAAAATTGTGTTATTGTTTTGGCAAGTTTACTGTTTAAATTAAAACATGTATGAAAACTTGTGTGATATTCCTTTTTAAAATAAGTTTTAATAGATTTCATCATTATTATTATTTTACAGTACATTTTACTGTGCAATTTCTTTCATAATTTCTTTGAGTTTATACCGAACTTTTATTTTGACAGGTTGTCGTAAAGACATTACAGTTTCTGTGTGTGTGTGATGCGAATGAATGGCGATAGTTTTATCAAATGAAATGGTGAAATTCTCATGAAGTGACTCTCACAGCAGCTCTGTGATGAAGTTCATGTGTCATGTGTAGCTACATCATGTCCTCATAGCTACAGTGAAGCGCTGACACAAGCACGCGCTTGCTTCAGTGTGTGTGTAGTAGAGCACACATTGAGCGCTCCCCAGATAGCAAAATTGTTCCGGGCCTTTTATGGCCCAAACACTGTTCTTAGTTTTGGCAATCATACCGCTAGGAATGCAGGGCCAAAACCGGCCCAAACAGTTTTGCCAAAAGCACGCCAGAAAGCCGCCAGAAAAATGCCAATGCCTTACCAGACGAGAGCCAGAAGACCCTAAATTGGCCCATATTCATGCCATAATATCGCCATTGAAAAGCCAGATGTCTCCCGAGTGTCACAGGTCGAGGTGGGCCAAGCCAGACTGCACCCACCCCTGGACCAGGATCACCCTGAGGAGCGCGTCAAAGGAGGAGGCAGGAGACAGGAATAAAAAAATGACAACTTTATTTAATGTCTAAAAGCAATTTAAAAATCCTATCTAAAATCTTCTTCCTTCCTCTTCCCAGGAATCCGAGGCAACACCGTGGTAAGTTTATGGACAGGTAGGTATCGCAGGTGAGTAGGTAGGACAGGGCTCGCTTCCTTCTGGCGCTGGTGCCAGACTCACAGTGGTAAAGGACAAACAGGTGGGTATCCCAGGTGAGTAGACGGTCGGAGCTCACTTCCTTCTGGCGCTGGTGCCAGACTCACAGTGGTGAGTGACGAACAGGTGGGTATCCCAGGTGAGTAGACGGTCGGGGCTCACTTCCTGCTGGCGCTGGTGCCAGACTCACAGCGGTAAAGGACGAACAAGTGGATATCCCAGGTGAGTAGACGGTCGGAGCTCACTTCCTTCTGGCGCTGGTACCAGACTCACAGTGGTGAGTGAACGAACAAGTGGGTTTCAGGGCTACAACAGACTTAAGTCACAAGCTGAGCGGGCCTTCACTGGAACAGCCGGAATCAACACTTCAAATAGAGGTGAACAGCTCTCACATGGGTGGCAGGAGACAGAGTCACAAGCGGAGCAGGGCTTTCACTGGAACAGGCGGAATCAACACTTCAAATAGAGGTGAACAGCTCTCACATGGGTGGCAGGAGACAGAGTCACAAGCGGAGCAGGGCTTTCACTGGAACAGACGGAATCAACACTTCAAATAGAGGTGAACAGCTCTCACATGGGTGGCAGGAGACAGAGTCACAAGCGGAGCAGGGCTTTCACTGGAACAGACAGCATACAACTTCAAGCAGAGGTAAACAGTTCTCACGTGTGTTGCCGGGAACAGAGTCACAAGCTGAGCGGGGCTTTCACTGGAACAGACAGCATACAACTTCAAGCAGAGGTAAACAGTTCTTATGTGTAGTGTGCACACGGGGGGCTTTTCCTTCTGACATCCAACAGGCGACTACAATCGATCTCACTAGGCTCTTATGATGAACGGTAGACCAGCATGACACATGGGGAGTGCACGGCGATAAAATATAAATCTTCCACACACACACGACAGTCCAACTCCAAACATGCAACGTGATGGGAAACGTCAATTCCAGCACTACAAATCCACTCTTCAAAGTGCAAAATAAGGCCAACACTCACCCAGAGGTCTCGATCTGAAGAGCCGATGATAGTCAGAGTTGGGACAGATGCGGTGAATACTTTCCTCACCACTACAAGCGGGCTTCACTTCGCTGTTTTCAATGGTCAAGGGAGAGGCTAGAGATCGACAGGGAATCAGTATATTTCACTCAGTGCGATGTATACAACGTGATCCAAGCACTCCAAATCAGTATCCAATTTAGTGTAGAAAACATGCGTTTATGAGATTCAATTTGTCAATCACTCATCTCACTCTTTTCCAATCCAGGCGAACGAATTCCACTCTTCAAAACCGCCCTCGGATCCCACAAGCGACACTCCTCTTCTTTCACGATGATCCTTCAGCTGCAACACTCTACAAACGTCTCCCAATGGGAGAGAACCACACCAGATCGACGGGGGAAGACAAAGAAAACAACAAGCCCACACGGAGAGAGAACACTCCAGATCAACGGAGGAGAAAAACAACACACCCAGCCTTCTCTTCCACTTGTGTTTTATTCTCTCAAAATGCTGGCGTGGCTTCAATCAGGCACTCAGAGTGAAGTCCCCACACCTGTTGCCAATCTGCCGTTTAGTTGTCATGACAACAGACACACACACCGGCCCGGGGACAGTGTTACACTGAAAGTGCCCCGGCGGGAACACTTCTCTGGTGGAATCAGTTCCGGGGATTATTTGTCACCCCGTGACATACCCCCCTGCCAAACCGTTCTAGTCCCGAGAACGGTCTCCAGTCACCCAGTCTCCGTACCTGGCTGGAGGCTGACCCCGATTCTCTCGTTGCGAACGTCGGGGTGGAGAGATGGGTGCTTCAGGTCGTGGTCCTAGGCCTAGGCCCCTCGGGATCACTGCCCATCCTACCAGCGGGGGCGTCCAAGTCGTCTCGGCCGGTGGGTTCTCTACCACTGGCTTTGGGTAATTCGGGGCAAGGGCGGATCAGGTTACGGTTGTAACACTCGTTCGGGGCCCGTCTTCCCTTCGGGCCGTAAGGCATATACAGGTTGGTCCGGATGGGGTTGTCGCTGAACGACATATGGCTGGGCCTCCCATCGGTTGCTCAATTTTCCCTTCCCTTGTCGGCGATTATCCCGTAGCAGCACCCTCTCCCCGGGCAGTAGCGGGGCTTCTCGGGCCGTCCTATCGTACAGTCTCTTGCTCTTTAACGCCGCCTGATTAATCCGGCCAGCGACTTGTTCGTATGCGGACTGAAGGCGTCGGTGGTGGTTCGCTACCCAGTCGGACAGACTACTTCCCTCTTCTCCCCCAGTGGTTCCCATAAGCATATCCATTGGAAGCCTCACATGTCGGCCGAACATCAGGTAGGTAGGGGCATAACCGGTGGTACTGTGTATGCTGTTGTTGTACGCCTGTATCACTGCTGGGAGCCGATCAGCCCAGTGGCCCTGCTGCTCTTCCTCCAAGGTCCCCAACAAGCCCAGCAAGGTTTGATTGAATCGTTCACACCCCCCGTTCCCTTGAGGATGATATGGGGTCGTATGGGTCTTCTTACATCCGTACAGTTGGCATAATTCATGAATCACCTTTGACTCGAAGTTAGCCCCTTGGTCTGAATGGAGGATTTCAGGGCATCCAAATGGCTGGATCACGTACTTCCAGAGGGCGTTAGCAGTGGTCAGGGCCGTTTGGTCCATAGTGGGGATGGCCCAAGCATGTTTAGTGAACAGATCGGTAACAACGAGAATATTCTGGATCTGGTCCACCGGCCGTCCCAGGGTGAGGAAGTCCATTGCCACCATGTGCAGAGGTGCCCTGGCCTGAATCGGGACCAGCGGTGCCCGCGCCTCCCTCCTGGACTTGAACAAGGTGCAACGTGGGCATCTCTGAAGGTAAGTCCTGGTGGTACCCTCCATCCCAGGCCAGTAGAAATGTCGTCTCAACAAAGCCAATGTCCTCTCCTGCCCTTGATGTCCCATCCTAGCATGGTACGCCTCCAGTAAAGCCTGCCAACGACCTGCAGGGACCACGATCTGACAGACCTCTTCTCCTCGGCCTGGGTCCTGAAGCGTCCTACAGAGCACCCCATCCCTCAAATAGAGCCTTTCCCTCTGTCCCAGCAAGCCTCGCACACTCCGGGTCTGAGTTCGACGTTCCGCCCCCTCGGGCCAGATCTTCTGCTCCAACCATGTCCGTACCCGCAGCACATCTCCATCTTCGCCCTGCCACAGTCTCCAGGGCGGGGGTTGTGGGTCCCACCCCCAACACGGAGGGGGGTCCTCAGGTGTCTGCCCTGGTGCCTCTACAACTCCCACCATTAATCCCTCGTCGGACCCCAGTTCTGGGGTCGGTGTATGGCCTGCCGATCCTTCCCCTGGTAACCTGGATAACATGTCAGCGTTGGTGTGCTCTCTACCTGGCCGGTACTGGATCTGGTAATCGAAGTTGGCCAGTTGCGCCACCCAGCGTTGCTCCACTGCCCCTAGTTTGGCCGTTTGTAGATGCACCAGCGGGTTATTGTCCGTGACAACCCGTATCTTGGCTCCCCACAAGTAGTCTTTAAATTTCTCGCCCAGCGCCCACTTCATGGCCAGTAGCTCGAGTTTAAAAGAGCTGTAATTCGAGTCATTCTTCTCTGCGGGGTGTAAGCTTCGGCTTGCATAGGCGATCACTTTCTCCTCTCCCTGTTGTTTCTGCGCCAAGACGGCTCCCAACCCTAGTTGGCTTGCATCGGTGTACAGGATGAATGGTTGAGTAAAGTCGGCAAAGGCCAATATCGGGGCTTGTAAGAGCTCCTGCTTGAGCTGCTGGAAAGCGGCTTCACAGGCTGGGTCCCATTGGATGGAGGGGGACCCTCGACCCCGTGCTCGACCCGTGCCTCCCAACAGCTGGTTGATGGGTTTGGCGATTCTGGAGAAGTCCTTAATGAAGCGCCTATAGTAGCCCACGAAGCCCAGGAATGACCGAACTTGACGCACCGTCTGGGGAGCGGTCCACTCTTGCACCGCCCTCACTTTTTCTGGATCAACGGAGATCCCTGCCGCACTGACCACGTGCCCCAGAAACTTGACCTCTTTACGGAAGAGCTGGCACTGTGTCGGGGGTTGTAACTTCAGTCCGTAGCGCTCTAGGGAGCGGAAGACTTGCCCAAGATGCTCCAGGTGGGACTTGAAATCGGGGGAGTAAGTGATGATGTCGTCAAGGTAGACGAGGGTGGTATCCATCACTTGGCTGCCCAAACAACGCTGCATCAGCCGCTGGAACGTGGCTGGAGCGTTGCAGAGGCCGAACGGCATCCGGTCCCACTCATAGAGACCGAAAGGGGTGGTAAATGCCGTCTTCTCCCGATCACGCTCGTCCATCTGCACCTGCCAATAACCGCTGGCCAAGTCGAGGGTAGAGTACCAGGCAGCTTGAGTGAGGCTCGTAAGAGAATCTTCAACCCGCGGCAACGGGAAAGCATCCTTCTTGGTCACCAGGTTCAGCCGGCGGTAATCCACACAAAACCTCCAGGAACCCGTCTTCTTGCGGACCAACACTATCGGTGCGGCCCAAGGGCTGCTGCTCTCACGAATAATCCCTCGGTCAAGCATTCCTCGCAACAGGGTGCGGACCTCGGTGTACAAGGTCGGTGGTACAGGTCGGTAGCGCTCTCGGCTTGGTGCAGCATCCCCAGTTGGAATCTGGTGCTTTACCACGTCAGTGCGGCCATAGTCCTCCTCGTGAGTAGAGAACAGATGTTGCCATCCCCTCAAGAACTCTTGCAGTTGTCCCACTTGTTCTTCCTCCAGTCCGTCACCCCGTAAAGACTCTCCCTTTAAGTGAGCAGGCAATCCTCCTTCTACCTCCTCCACTCCTGGACCGGCCCGCGCTAAAGCCACTTCGACCACTGTAGGACTCACCCGCTTAAAGTTAACTTCGCCCTGCTCACGAACCTGCTGTGGTCTTACTGAGGTCACCCGGGCCAAACATTGGTGATGATACAGGTGGATAGGGAAGGGGGTTCGTGTTCCTCACTCTTACTGAGACTCGGCCTCCCTGAACAGTTGCCAGTCCTCGAGCTATCTCCACTTTGGGACCCTCTTCGTGGGGTTCCACCATCACCCACTCTTGCGGATGGTAACGTCGAGGGGGCAGCCTGGCCCAGACTACAGCCTCACTTCGAGCTGGAATGGACAGGGCGTAGCGACAGGCCACTCTCCCCGTGCTTTCCCGGTCATGCTGTTGTTCGGCCAGACATATCCGGCGGCAATCGGCCCTGATACGGTCCCACTCCTGTCCGGCTGGGGTTACAGCTGCTCGTGCCGGTCTACTTCGGAATAGCTCTTCCCAGCAATCCGAGATGACATTCATCCCAATCAGGGCACGATGGGACCCTAGACACGGGTCTCGGACAACTACCACCCCCTTCTGAGGCACTACAACTCCATGGATCTTCAAATCGGTCACAAGGTATCCTACGTACGGTATGTCCAGTCCATTTGCCCCACGCAGCGTCAACCAGGGGGCCTCCACAGGCGATCTACCGTTGGTGCCAAACAGCTCATGGGCCAAACTTTCGGTGAATAAGGTCACTTGGGAACCTGTGTCCAAGAGACAATGTATCTCCTGACCATTAACTTGGGCCACCACCACTGGGCAGCGGCCTATCAGGCGACTCTGGGGGGATGTGGAAGAAGAGGGGTCTAATACGGGGGTCCCGACCAC